>VXBQ01001639.1:23779-39651 GCA_013400175.1 Phainopepla nitens | reverse complement strand
AACCCACAGCCCCAGAATGAGGTGTTGGTGGTTTCTTCGTGGTTTCACAGGGTCAGTGCTGCAAGGCTGAAATGAAATCCAGTGCTGGAGCTGCCCAAGGAGCAGCTCCAACAAATCTGGGAGAGGATGTTGAGAAGTACATCCACCTCAGCGAAATGCAGCAGGACTGTTCCCTGCTCCCTGCAGGCTCTCAGCCCTGACCAGGGGCTGTCACGATGGGGTCTCATGAGTTTGGGTAGTGCAGCAATCTCAGGGCTCACACTCACTGTTTCTGCTTTTTTCCCAGGGTGGGAAAACTTTTGGAAATTCCTAGGAAATGTCTCTTTTCTCCTGCTGCTTGAGGCCAGTTTCCTTCCTTGCAGATTGCAATAAAAACAGCAACGTGCCAGTTAGAACAAAACAGCCTCTCCAGCTCTCCCAGCTGCTTCCCAGGAGGTCACTCCTTCCCTCCTTCCCAGGGCAGGACCCTGTGTTCCCTGACACCATCTCTTTCCTTTGCAGCAAGAGGGGAAACTGGGGCACAAATGTGACCTTTTTAGGAGGAGACCTTCTCCAGACCTCTGCATGATCTGAAGAGATGGGGCAAACGTCCTCGTTTGTGAGACAGGGATTTGACTCAACTTCCATGCTTCAGCTTTCCCTTGAGTGGAGATTTTCTCCACTCTGGGATCCTACAAAATCACCCTTTCCAGATCTCTTAGGCCTGATCCTCACTCCCAAGCCCCCCAAAACCCAAAAAAAAACCCTTTTTGGGTCTCAGAGGAGCTGGTATCTCTCACACTTGGCTTGGGAGAGCTGTAAGATTTTTCCAATCATCTCTTAACAATAGGAAAGCACCTTTTGTTCCTTCTCTCCCCCTCCTCTTGGCAGGGAAGGGGCAATGTGGTTCATGGAGAGGTGCAGCCACCTTTCAGGCCAGCAGCTGCTTTTGGGGATGGGTTAGATAAACGTGCAGGATTTCCAGTCAGACCCACCCATCCCAGCCAGGGGATTCCCTGGAGCAGGGCTGCAGGGAATGGCTTACCCAGAAAACCTGCTTCATCCCAGGCCATCCCAGCTTGGGCAGCCACAGCAACAGCTCTGCTTGGAGCCCAGGAGGCTGCAGAGATGGAACCAGCTCAGGAGGGTGAGTTAGAACCAGCTCAGGAGGGTGAGATAGAACCAGCTCAGGAGGGTGCAGAGATAGAACCAGCTCAGGAGGGTGCAGAGATGGAACCAGCTCAGGAGGCTGCAGAGATAGAACCAGCTCAGGAGGCTGCAGAGATAGAACCAGCTCAGGAGGGTGCAGAGATAGAACCAGCTCAGGAGGGTGAGATAGAACCAGCTCAGGAGGGTGCAGAGATGGAACCAGCTCAGGAGGGTGCAGAGATGGAACCAGCTCAGGAGGGTGCAGGGATAGAACCAGCTCAGGAGGGTGCAGAGAGAAAACCAGCTCAGCTGGATTTGGGGAGGGCTGAAGCACAGAGGGATGCTCAGGCTGTCCCAGTGGGAGGAAGGAGGAACCAGCCCTGCTCTGAAGACCGAGGTGTGTGTGTTTTTCCCTTGTGCCCTGTGAAGCGGAGCAGGGATATGGCAGGGCTGTTGCCCCAGCCCATGTTGGAAGGACATATCAGGCTCAAGGTGAAACTTTTCAGGTGTTTTTCCATCAGCTTGTTGCCCCCTTGGCCGGTCAGCCACTGTCCATGGTGGTGATGGGACACCTGGGCAGCAGAGGGACAACCCTGACACCTCAACAGGCAGGAGATGGCACAAGGGGAAGGAGGAGTCACAGACATGGGCAGGCTGGAGAAAAATCCACTTCTCTGGACACAGGGATGGACAATGGATGGATGGGTGGATGGATGGATGGATGGATGGATGGATGGATGGATGGATGGATGGATGGATACAGATGGATGGATGGATGGATGGATGGACACAGGGATGGATGGATGGATGGATGGATGGATGGATGGATGGATGGATGGATGGATGGATGATGGACACAGGGATGGACAGATGGATGATGGATGGATGGATGGATGGATGGATGGATGGATGGATGGATGATGGATAAGTGGAGGGATGGATGGATGATGGATGGATGGATGGATGGATGGATGGATGGATGGATGGATGGATGGATGATGGACACAGGGATGGACAGATGGATGATGGATGGATGGATGGATGGATGGATGGATGGATGGATGATGGATAAGTGGAGGGATGGATGGATGATGGATGGATGGATGGATGGATGGATGGATGGATGGATGGATGGATGGATGATGGACACAGGGATGGACAGATGGATGATGGATAAGTGGAGGGATGGAGGGATAAGTGGAGGGATGGAGGGATAAGTGGATGGATGATGGATGATGGATGATGGATGGATGATGGATGGACAGATGGACAGATGGATGATGGATGGACTGCTTCCTACCAGGACGTCCTCTGAGTGCCTCTCCAGCCACGAGCCATGTCACTGGAACCCCTCTGCCACCATCAAGGTCTTCCTGCTTAGTGGGGATCACACATTGAGAGAACCTGTGGGAATTTGGATCTCTTCCTCCTCCCCCTCTCTCCTCCCTCCAGCCACCCCTTCCCTGCTTCTCCTCCCAGTGCAGGGCAAAGGAAACAGCCCAGGGGAGCGTGCTCTGAATTTCCATCTGAGCACAGCAAAAGGCAGCCCCAGGAGTGGCCCAGGCGCTCTCTGATCTTTCACCCTCCAAAATCAAAGCAAGACAAAAGCTCTGTCTCCTTTTCCCCTCTTGCCAAAGGCTACAAATCCCATCAAGATCCAAAGCGCATCATCCCAGTGGGAGATTTATACTGGGGGAGGGGCAGAAGTGGTTATTTGATGATTGTGTTGGGGCTGGTTTTAAAGTCCTTAATATCTCCCTTCCTTCTTTCACTGCACAGCACAAATCCCCTTTCCAACACATGCCCAAGAGCAGAGCAGAGCCGTTCACACAGAAAACAGGTGATAAATCACAGGGCCATTGATTCAAACCATTCCAGAGAATGGGAAACACATGGACGGCCTTTCTAATTAACTGTTTGATATGGCTGCGGTGAGCTTGGGTGTAGTTTCCAATGTCTTGCTTTTGGCTTGCCTCAGCTCTCTCCATGGTAACTGCAGTTTACCCAAAAGTGAGAAAATCCTGTTTCCGAGGGGGCTGAAGTGACTTGGTGCTGCTCAGTCACATGAGAAAAGCAACAAAAAAATTTAAATACGGTGTTCAGTCCATGGGAATATTCTCTTCTCTTTCCAGATGGAAAAACAAAACAAACTGGATGGTTTCTTTTAGTTCTCTTCTTTATCTGTAAATCTGCACTTTCTGGTGGACTGTGGAGTGCTCAGACCGTCCCCTCTCACGCAGGGTGAGGAGCCCGATCCACGCCCCACATCCCTCTGCCCCCTGTCCCCCCATCAGAGGCACCCAAACCCCCCCTTTGCCATCCCTTCCCACTCAGACCACTCACCAAAAACCCCAATAAGTGTCGGGCCATGGATGTACTGAGACCCCTTTCCACCCAGAGCTCAGCAGATCTGTCTGTCTGTCTGTCTGCCTCAGGCAGGACACATTTATGGGTTTTCTTTTATTGCCAGGGTGGCACCTGGCTCCGGGTGTCACAGTTTGGCTCTGGGTGTCACAATTTGGGTCTGGGTGTCACAGTTTGGCTCTGGGTGTCACAGTTTCTGTCTGGGTGTCACAGTTTGGCTCTAGGTGTCCCAGTCTGGGTCTGGGGTGCTGCCCCAGCAGGGTGGAAGGGCTGTCCTGAAAGGGGAGAAACCAGGAATGCCAGGATTTAACCCTGATTTATGCTGCCAGAGTAACCAAATCTCTTAATGAATGGATAACTGGCAGTGAGGAGCTCTGCTGAGGACTCCCAACGCTCCAAAAGGAGTTCTGGAAGAGCAGCAAGCCAGGCCTTCCAAGATATGCTTCCCAAGGGGAGACAGGAGCTGAGCTTGGGACAAAGGGCAGGAGCTGCTCCTGTGAGCCCTGGGCACTGAAATTGGCCTGGAGCAGTTAGAGGTGATGCAGAGCACGGGGATGGGGTTTGGAATAACAGCAGGATGGGGAAGGCAGGGCTGGGGGCAGAGATCCAACCAAGCCACCGAGGATTGGGGTCAGCACGTTCCCTGGGGACACTCACCCCAAACCTGCTTGAGCCCAGCAAGTCCCACCAACACCTCCAGAGTAGCCAGTGCATTAAAATGTAATTTAAAAGGGAATAAAGATTTAATCCACCTGTGTTTAAAAGTAGTCTTTTCCCATATCCTGCTTTTGGCACGTCCTCCCAGCTGGGCCATTGCAGCTCACTCCGTGACACGGGCACAGCTGCAGGAGGCACCGAGCAGCAAACGAGCTGGGGATGTTAATATTTTATTTTTTATTAGCTTCTTTTTTTTTTTTTTTTCCCCCATTTTTCCCCTTTCTTCACCACAGCTCCCTTGGGGCCCCAGTGGAACACCTGGCCAAGCCACTTCTGGTTCCATTTATTGGCAGGTAATTTATTTGTGGATCAGCAGGGAAAAGTGACCCAAGAACTTGCTGGATGTCTATCAGCTGACCCTTTGGTGATGTTTGAGCATGGGTTCATTTGCTGTCTGAGGCCTGATCCACACTTCCAAGGGAGTCAGATCTCCCCTTTAAGTTCCAGGGGTGTTAGATCTCAGTTCAAAAACACTGGGGGAAATTAGTCAAATAAATTCTCCGGGAATATTATTACATATTATTCACTCTCTGGGAATATTTGAAAGCATTATTCACTCCTTGTGCATATTATTAAAGCAGCTCCCACTCAAAGAAGGATATTAGATTGTAAAAATCAGTGGGTTTCTTGATCCTTTTATCTTTTATGCTTTCTCTTCCTGCCATTGCTTTCTTCCAACCTTTGCTTTTGATAAGGATAAGGGAGAAGCACCCCAGATCCTGGAAAAAACTTGCCTCCATCCTCCCCAGTGTGTTTTGGGGCTGTAGCAGGAAGCTCAGCTCATTGCATCTGAAAGGTGTCAACAGGCTAATGCTCCCTTGTCAGCAGACTCTTCCAAACCCTCTAAAGCTCTTCCAATGGCCATGGATCCTGTTCAAATTCTCTTCCCCACGTTTGGCTAAAATGATCCAGCTTTCAAAGATATAATTTTTTTTTTTATTTATGTATTTTTAACTTGCACGATCAAAAGCATGGGCTTATTTTCCCTTTGAATAAAAATGCAGAGGTGTTTCCCAAGGAGACATTTTGGAAATGAAAGAATGAAAGTTTTGCAAATTTTGCAGCCAAAAGCAATTGACCCTCCTCCCCAGGGAAGGGTTTCATTTACTTCTGGCACTGCCACACATACCAGTGGTCAACCCCATCGTGCACAGGGCTGATCCCAGCAAGAAAAATGAAACAGGATTCTGTGGTGGGCTTTTGGGAACAGCCTGGGTTGTGCAGGGAACACATCAGAGAACACCACTGGGCACAGCAGTGCAGAAACCGCTTCTTAGGGGCTTCAGCAACAAATCCTGCTGGTTTCCTCCTGCCCCTAGACCAGCAAGACCCAGGAGCCTGCAGATGATCCCATCTTGTTGGCTGAGAAATTTCCAAAACACTGAGAAAAGCAGGTTTCCCTGTTCCTGGGCAGCACCTGGGGACTGATCTGTGTTTTTACAGACTCAGCCTGTGTGCCAGCCCCCCCTGCACGTATTTAACAGCTTTGTTGAACTATTAACACCCTTCTCTGCTCCCAGGAATGTGTTACCTGCATCCTTTGCTGAAGCTGTGATGGAAATGCCTTTTCCAGACAGATGCCGTGCAGGTGGGACTGTGGTGGGGAGACACCTCTGCTCCCAGGGGGTGGCTGGGGACACAGATCTCCTCCCAGCAGCAGGTTCATGGCCTACAGAAACACACAGATGGGTTTTAATGCCCCTGGCATAGGTGGGAGGGACTTTGGCTTGTGCCAGGGGATGCTGGAGGTCAGCAGGAGCTGCCCAGATATGGGGCTCCTGCAGGAGGTTTCTTCTGCACCTGCCTGACATCAGATCTCACAACAGATTTTCAGCTGTAATAAGAGCAGATTTTCCTGCTTATGACCAAACCCAAACAATCAAAAAAAAGAAAAAAAAAAAAAGCAAAAACGGGAAAAGAAGAAATCCAAGCCAGGAATGAAATCACCACGTTCTCTCTTATCTTGGGCTTCAGGAGGAGTTTCAACCCTGCTGTCCTTTGCCTTTTATTTCCATCTGGGGAGGATCCAGTGGGACTGTGGGATGAAGAGACTGTTTATAGGAACAAACTTACCCATCAGACATGTCCTCCTCCTGATGGATATTTGTTTGGAAAGAGAGTGAGCTCTCAATGATGGTGGATGTTCACTTTTGCAATTCCTTCAAACTTTCTGCCTTACTGACCCCGTTAAGGGCTTATCCATTGATGGTGAAATAGTTGGGAAGGGCAAAAGGAGGACCTCGACCTCCTGTGTGGCCCTGCTCATGTCTCATCTCCTCCATGGAGGAGATGCCCTGTGGTGCTCATGGATGTGCTGCCAGTCCCAGCCCACCAGCCTGTGGAGAGCCAAGGATTGATATTTTTAAGACAGTAGCTGCAGGGATGTTTTTGTCACAGGCACTCTCTGCGTTCCTGCGTCTCGAAATCCTGAGCCCTTTCAATTTCTTGGGAAAGCATCTGGTTTCCAGCACTGGGTCTCTCCAATCTGTCATTTTACATAAATATACAAACATGCCTTTTTTGGGTGATGGATTAGGGCTGCGCTCTGGCTCGGATCACACAGCCCAGACTGGAAGAGGGGCTTTGAATCATGAAAATTTCACATTCTCGTACTGCCAGCAGAACAGTGCACGGGAGAGACATCCATGCTGGGAATCACCAACCCTGCCTCACTGACACTGCTCCAGTGTAAATTGTTAATGAAATTATCACACTGTTAATTCACCTAAGGAGCATCACTGCCCTCTGTTTCCTCTGCAATAAGAGGGAGCCAGTTGGATCTCACATGATTTAGGCAGGAGAAGGAGCTCCTGGCTTTGATGGAGCCATTGAGCCCACCACTACCACAGACCCGTGCTTGAATCCCACCAGCAGAGTGGTGCAATGCCAGCTTAATGCAGGCACTAACTGCCTTCAGAGCAGCTGGATCCGTGTCCCAGCATCCCAATCTCTCCACACCACAGGGATTTGGCTTGGATGTTCCTTTGCAGTGGGAGCAGGGCCTGCAGGACTCAGGACACTGCTGAGAAAAGTCTGCAGTTTGTCTCCCAAAATAAGCACGAGGGCCATTGTGCTGGGTCCCAGGACCTTTCTCCTTCCTTATGAGAAGGCTCTGCTTGGAAAAATATCAGCCCCCACTGTGGTGATTTTTCTGCTGATTTCCTCACTGAAGCCCTAAATCAGCACTTGCCAGAGCTGGAGCTACCTCAGGGACTGGTGAAGCCAGCTGCCAGGAGGAATTACCAAGAACCAAGCTTGAGTCTGAAGTCATTGGTTTAGGCCTCAGAGCAAGCTCAAATATTCAGGTGATTTATACAGGAGGAAGAGCTTTCTGTCCTTTGCACTGGAGTCCTGAGCACTGCCAATAGACCTGCAAAAATCTCCTGGCTTCAGCCTCATGCTCACTAAGGACAGCACCAATGTGATGAATTTAAGTTGTGAATCCACCTTTTGATCAGGTTTATGGATGAACTCTTGCCCTCAGTACAGACTTTGCCTTTGTCTTCTGCAGAGCAACTCTTTACCCACTGCGTGCTGCTCATCCTTTTTTTATCCCGATTTTAACATTTATTATAGATATTGTCCTTGTGTAACACCCACAGGAATCCTCCTCAGAGCATGGATGAGGAGCAAGACCAGATGGAGAGGGGCTGTTTGGCTGTCCAGCAAAGCAGAACTGGCTCCATTAGGAAAAGGACATCGCGTGTCACATACAAATAAACAGAATTAATAAATCAGGTGCCAGCAGATGGTGCTCAATAATTTGCAGCATCCTGGCTGGGATGAGCTGGTCCATTCCCAGCAAAAGGAGGATTAAAAAGCATTTGTTGCACCAGAAGAACCACAGCAAGCTGAGGCACAGTTTATTCCTTCATGCTGACTTTATTTCAAACACATTGTGGTATTAACCAGAAAAGCACCTTATTATTGACCCCGCTTCTTGTTTGCATCCCCAAGGTTTTGTTTGGTAAGAAAACATTTGGAGGAGGAAAAATAACATGAAAAAAGGACATAGCAGTACAGTTGCAAAAGAATCTCTCAGTGGCCAGGGAAGATAAAACTCCCAATCGTGTCATTGGCTTTATCTCCCCTGGATGTTCCACTTCCATCTGCTGCAGCGGATGCTTTGGTTTTTCTCATGTGCAAAAGGAAAAGGATGAAGCACAATGGTTCAGATGAGCAAGTGGCCTCGCAGGCAGGAGGTGAAGGTTTTCCTTTCTTCTCTTTCCATGGCTTACAAGCTGGTGCTTTCCTTTTCATGGCCAGCTTGATGTGCTTGGAGCAACCTGGTCTAGTGGAAGGTGTGGAGGGTTGGGATGGGATGAGTTTATAAGATCCCTTCCTGCCCAAGCCATTCTGGGATTCCGGGATTCCTGCATGCCTGTCCCTGTCCCTGCTCCCACAACCTCCTCTTGGAATGCCCAAGGTCACACAGGAGGTGCCTGTTTTGTTCTCCTTTCCAGCCCCAAGTGAGCATTTTATAACCATCAGATACTGCAGGAAGAGAAAGTCACTAAGAAATCCTCCTCCTAAATATCCCAAACTTCCTCTAGGTTCTGGACACAGGGATCAGGTCACAACCAGGTGGGCACCCATCCCTCCAAAGGATGCTCCAGCCTGTGGAGTGTCACAGGATAAAAAAGCTGCAAAGAGCTTTGAGAAGAAATGCACTTTTTGGACATGGCTGGTGCCCAACCTGCCAGGAAAAACAATGTTATCCCAGGGGAATGGTCCCATTAGCTCATTTCCCATCAGCACAAGGAGCAGCCAGTCTCACTGCAAGTGAGATCAGGCAGCTTGGGGCACCCTGTGGGCATCCCATCCCCTGCACGGCCCAGCATCCTGGCTGGAGGCACGGCACGGACAGCAGGTGCAGGGATGGAAGCAGGAAATGTTTATAAGGCTTAGGAAAAGCTGAGGTTTCTGGCAGGTTCCCGAGACAGTCAGTTTGGCCCAGAGCTCTCTGCTGTATAAATTGTGGAATTAGAGTCAAATATGAAACTGGAGCAATATGCCAAAGGCAGAGCTGGCAGCTGGGAGGTCGGGTTTAACTTTGTGCGAGCGTGTTCCAGCCAGGCTTTCCCAGGAGAGAAAGGTGGGGAAGGGGCAAACAAAAGAGGAGGAAGTGCAGGGAACTGGGGATGGAAATAACTCCCAAGGGAAGAGGGATGGGGCAGCAAGGGAACAGAGAATTTGGTTCAGAGACTGTGAAATGGGAAGCATCTGCAAATAAAGTGGTCTGGGAGCTGGAGAAGCCAACACCTCCCTGGGATCTGTGTCCCAGGTGGGAGCCACCAGAGCCAGCACTGCTCCTGGGTGACACTGGGTGACACTGGGGCCACGGCTCTGCTGCCCTGCCAAGGGGAGGGTGTTTCTCCACCCTTGTCTTGTTGCTGGTTTTGCTCAAGATGCAGTTCTGCTTTTCAGGATCGGGGCCATGCACTGGGTTGACCTCCAGCGTGTTCCTGCCGTGTGGTTTGGATTAACTGACTCATTGTTTATGGCCAGGCTTCAAGGCTGCTTGGTGGGGCCAGGATACACAAAAAATATCATCTGTGTTGGGCACAGAGAGTGATTTTATCTGCAGAGCATCAGTGCAATGTGAGATAGGCAGGAAAGCAGGTTTTCCTGGGAGTCTTGGACAAACCTGTGATTTTTCATAGAAAATTTCTTACAGGCTGCAGGCAGCCTCCCAGACCAGGGAGATAAACAGATTTTCAGCCTCAGAAACCTTATCTCCATCCTCCCAACTCTTGTCTTCTCTTTCTAGACATGCAGATGTGCTGGGGATAGAAGTCAGACGTGGTCTGAGTAGACACAAGGAATGTAAGGGTGGAAAATTGTACCAGTAGGAATCTGGGGACAGTGACACTGATGCTGTCTTCTCCTTCTCAGGATTAACTACCAAGGAGCTCATCCCTCAATCAGACACCTCCTGAGCTCAGCTGTGAGGGACCAGGAGGGTTCTCACCAACCTCAGCAAGCCAGGATTTCTCCTTTTGGAGGCCACACAGAGCATCCAGCCATACCTCTTCCTGGTGCCATTGTCCCTGCTGGAGGGATGTGCCAGGAGTTGTGCCACAGCAGCAGCTGCTTTCCTGATGCCATCGCTCCCAGGGGCCAGCTGGATTCCAGGGAGGGCTTTGCTGAACAAACTCGCTCCTGCCTGCAACATCAGGATGTTTGGGGCTTGTTCCTCATGGAATGTGTGACCTCAGCAGTGGCTCAGGACGTGGAAGGGGTCAGGTCCATGTCCAGATGTCCACGGGGTCCGTGGGTGTTTAGGCTGCAGATTCCTTCCGGCCCCGGCCCTGTTCCCATTGGAACTTGCAGGAGGTTTCCGTTGACTTCACCATGCTCCAAACACCAAAAATTCAACAAATGCAGCTGCTGACACTGTTATCCCAACACCTGCTGGCACAAGGCTCCTAAATAACCAGGGAGGCTGTCACCCCTAAACTGCCATAGCCTGTGCAGGGCCCTGCCCTCACTCCTCTCCTTGGAGTGCAAACATGCACCACCGACCCCAAGCATGGCTGGTGAGCAAGTACTGATGGCCTCGGGCCTAATTTGGGCTCAGCTCATGACTGAAACAAAGGCAAAGTCACAAAATTCGGATCAGACCATATTTGGGCTCTGAACTGCAATGCAGAGCTGTTCCCAGTAATTTGCCTTCCTGCAGACCATCCATGAGCCCTGGTCCAGAGCAAGGGGCTTGGCAGTGCTCCCAGAGCCCTTGAGCACCGTGTTGTGTGTCTGATCGTGCTTTTCCTTCCCCAGTGGAGCAGCAGGGGAGCTCCCTGTGGCCCTGCTGCCATTTGCCACCCCAGAGAGATCCATTCCTGTTCTGGAGCTGGTAGAAGCAGAGTGGGGAGGGGGGCAGGAGCAGCTGGGTGTTCCTCTGGTCTAGGGGTTTCCTGGATGTCCCATCTGGGATGCCACAACGGTTGCCTGGAAAGGCTGACCTGGAAACAGAGACCAGGCAGAGTAAAAGAATAAAAAGGCATTTATTGGAAGGATCCAGCTTGGGCAGTGCAGGAACCCCTTGGGGCTGCACCCAAGCAATCCAGCAATGGGCCCAAAATGGATCCCGGGCACGAGGCCTCACACTTTTATCAGCTCTGGTTCATTTGCACATTGGAGTTAATTGTCCAATTACAGCCTCAGGTTGTGAAGCTCCATCCCCTTTGTTCTTTCTCTTTTCTTCACTGTTGTTTACACTCTTGGGCCTAAAATTTGTCCTTGGGCCCCAGCTAGAAAGGAATTGTTTTGTCTCCCTACCCTGTGAAGGGAGCTCACCAACCCCTAATATGAAACCCAGAACTGCACATTAAAACAGCACAGAGTCTGAAAAAATACAAAAGCCAAAACTGAAGGCATCACTGGAAGACGCCTCCTGTACCCTGAGCTCCTCATTTGGTCTTGTCAGGCTTTAACATTGAATATTAGTGCTTGGTGCTCAAACCTGCAAGGTGTGCTGGAACGGGAGCAAGACTGTGAGCACTCAAAGCACAAGTGAAAGACTTTGGTGTCGACTTTATGTCCTTGATCCCGGTGCCACCACTCCACACGGCCCCATGCCACCCAGAGCTCTTGGAGACAATATCCCATTGACTCAGGCCAGCAGAGAGGGCTCGTGACATTCTGCAGTGTCACGAGGCCCCGACCCACCCTTGGAAATGCCTCACACAATGCACGGCCTGTGCCGCCGGCGCACCGGCACAACGGGGTAACACCAGCAGCACAAAAAGGGGTTTATGGTGCTGGGGGACAGGCCTTCCTTTCTCAGGGTGATGGACGTCACCAGCCTCTCACTGGAAACAAAATGCCCTTTAAAAATAGAGCAAAAGAGCAGAACTGGCCGTGCCCTGGGCCTGGATCCTGCCCGTCCCCCTTGCGTGGCCTTTCTGGGGGATGCCCGTGCTGATAACCCCGGCTCACGCTGGCCCGGCCCCCGGGGAGCAGGGAATTAGCACTTCATATTTCTGACATGCAAGGCGGGAGCAGAGCCCCATCCAGACGGCAGCCAGACTGCCAAAATTCCTCCTGCTCCTCACCAGCAGCCCCAGTTGGGTTTTGTCTGAGCGCTTTTTCGGCATCACCCCCAAATCTCCCTCCTCCTGGGACTGCGGGTAGCAGAATGTGAGAGGTTGGGGCTGGATAAAATGCTGAGGAAAGCTCAGGTGACAACACAAACCCTCCTGGCCATGAAATTTGGGCAAAGTTTCCAAAGGACTGGGCTCCTGCTGGGGTCTCCATCCTCCAGCATTATCCTTGGGGTCATGCAGGGGCCTCGTCCTGGGTTGTTGTTTGGTTATGCTTGTTTTTCTGCTCTTTAATACCACATTATTTTTATAGAAGACTCTTTCCCAAACATGCCCTATAAAATCTTCAAGCAATGTCCCCTCTCCCTGCCCCTTCTTCCCCAAGTAAATATTTTTAGCTCTCATAAACACAAGCCATTAAGCACTCAAGAGAGAAAAGCAGAGTTCTGGGGAGGCACCACTGTAGGGGCAACCCACGGTGCTCTTGTTAAAGCACAACCCAAAATTATCCCCCTTTGAGGGAGTCCCTGCACTTCCAGAGGTCCCATACCTCCAGAGGTTCATCAATTCTGGCTGGATCCCTTGGGGTGTGTTTAGGACCCACCAAATACTCAACCCAATTCCTGCTCCCCTTGTTGGGGAGATGGGAGGAGGCAAAGCTCTGCAAAGCAGGTGCTAGACTGGGATTTTTTCAAAGGAAAACCCAAAGGATGAGGCAGCCAAAGCTTAGGGGGTTGCAGTGATCCCTAAAATGTCAGAGAGCTTGGAAAATTCTCATCCCTAACCTTAATTCCTCCACGACTTTGCTGGACACCAGCAGGAGATGATGTGTGCCAGGATGCTTTGCTGTCTCTTGATCCTGGATTGTGTGATTTGATCACAGAATACCTGTGAAATAAATTCCAATAAATTTCCTAAATCTAATGGAAAATTCACCCTTCTTTTCCACCCCCTAAAGTCAAAATGTTGAAATTTGGGGAAATCTGAGCAGCCTCGTAATTTCTGTGTGTTCTGCTGGAGGCCAGCACCCTGACTTTATACAAATTGCACAAGGGACCACAAAGGAGATAAATAAATTCCCTGCAAGGATCACTTAGAGCAATGCAGGGAGAAATTCTGTCCAGGTCCTGGCGTTCGACCCGGGTTGTGCAATGAGCAGGAGGGCTGGGATTGCACTGATGGATGCAAGATGTCCCCAGGAAAGGGATATCCAGAAAAGGCTGGAGCAAGCCAGCAGTGCCAGGAAAGGACAGTGGGAAAGCTTCTGATGAGAGCAGAGGTGACTCTGCTTGGGTGCAAGAGTCCTTAGAAAAAGGAAAGGGGTGAGGATGTGGGTTTGGGACAAAGGTGGCTTTCACTGGATGTTTGGGGTCTGGAGTGTGGGGGTCTTGCAGAGCTGGACCCAGCAAGGCAAGGTTTAGGACAAGGGCTGGGAAGGGTTTAGTGGCACGGCTTGAACAGAGCAGGATCAGAGCTGGGCTCCTATCCAAGGTCCAGGGCAAGGCAGAGCTCTGAAGTTTCCCAAGCTGCCCAAGCCTCCTGGGTCTGCAGCTCTGCAGCCTCCCAAGATCAGATTCCCATGATGGATTCTTTGTGGCAGGAACATAAAGCTTCCCCAAAGGGCCCAGATCCCATCTGCTGCGCAGCCTCCTCAGGCTATTTGTGATATTTAGATTCCTGAAGAAAGCAGCGAAAAAGGAGGAATTTCTCCCTGCTTTGATGCTCCTGTTTCCCTCCTCTCTGGGGAGCGTCCCTTGCCCCTGCTCCCATGTAAGTCTAAGGTCAATCCATCCAAGTTCCCACAATCCACTGCCCAAAAAAGCCTCCTGCTGGGAAACCATCCTATTGCCATCAGGTGCAATCAGACCTGCTTTCCTTCTCCATCGGGCATTTATAGGATTGGTTAAGATGGGATTTGCACAACTTAGGAAAATAAAGGTTTTTTTGAGCTCTCCTAATCTCTGAGCAGGGGCATCCCAATTTTTGCAGGTCTGGAGGGTTTTCATAACTGTTCCTTTCCCCTCTGCTCCTTTCTCACACCTTCACTTCCACCTTTATAGGGGAGTAGTGTCATCACTGAGGCTTTGTGGGCTTTGATTTCCAAAGGGAAAGGGATGCTGAGCACCTTGTCTAACCCAATAGCCAAGCCCTCAAGCATCATTTTCCATCTCATGCTGCCCTGAAACAGGAGAGGTCTCATCACCAGCTGGTGTAAACAGGGGTGACATTGCCTGGGAATGATATTCCTTTCCCTCCTCCACAATAAAATCCATCCATCCTGCTGCACTTCTCATTTTCCTCTGACCTCTCCCTGTTTTCTGACACATGGATTCAAACCCCTGGACTGTGGATTGGGTTTGCTGCGCCTGCACCCAGGCAATGTTGTCGGGAGAATGTCAGCTTGTCCTGAGTCACAAAAAAACCACACACATCCATTTTTCCTGTCAAGTGGGCTTTAAACAAGCCCGATGTGAGTAAACATGGGAGCACAGACTGCTGAGCCTGTACAAACACTGCTGCACACCGGGTTATCCTCGGCAGATGTGAGTGGCCAGCAGGCAGGGATGGGCCAGGAGGGTAAGGGAGAGGTGCTGTAGCCTCTGGAGCTGCTCCTTTCCCATGGGTGGGGTGCAGCAGCTCAGTGATGCCTTCTTGGGCTGCCTAAAAACAGAGGCCAGACAGAATTAAGGGAATAAAAAGCAGTTCTATTTATTGAAGAACCTTCAGGTACATTTAGGGCAGACAAAGCCCTCCAGGGGTTGCACCCAAAAATGGATGACAGGTCAGGGGTTTGCACACTTCTATAAGTTTGGTCCTTTTGCATATTGGGGGCTAATCTTCCAATTACAGCTTCAGTAATGAAGGCATTCACCCCAAATTTGCTGCCCCAAATTCACTTTTGTTTTTTGCCTGAGGCAGTGAGGTGTCCTTGACTTCCAGGCCTGGAGAGGAATTGTTGTGTCTGCCCAAACTGGGGAAGCAGCAGCTCACACTGTGTGTGGAGTTACAAGTATACACTAAAGAAATGTAGGATTACAAAGAGACGAAAAATATAAAAGCTGAAATCCTAAAGCATCAGCTGCATCCCCAAACCCAGTCCCATGTGCCTTGTTTGGCTCCAATTCAGCCCAAAACACGCTCAAATCTCCGAGGGGTGTGCTGGGTGGAGATCACCTTGGCAGGGCACGCTCAGGCTGGCTTTGCTGGTCGTGGACGTTTATTATCCACAGGGGCTGAGCTGAGGCACGTGCAGGAAAGCAGCCACGACCCTGGAATAATGTTATCTTAGCAAATGGCTTTGTTATGGTTGTCGGCTTCCTCAAGGAGCCTTTCTTAATCTGGAAAAGCACTGGGCCCAATGCAGAGGGAAGTTTTCCATTATCGGCTCTGAGGAGTTCGGAGATGAAAGATTGGGGGGAAAGGCACAAATCCACTGTTCCAGGAAAGAACAATGCAGGATTGCTCTCTGGTAAGATGTGAAAATGCCTTGGAAATACTCTGGCTGCATCCAGAGCAAGATATTGGTTCTATTTGTATTGTATTGTTATATATTATTACATATTGTATATGCTATGCATTGTACATTGCATATATTATGTATTATATAATATTATTTAT
>VXBQ01001639.1:4170-21329 GCA_013400175.1 Phainopepla nitens | reverse complement strand
GAAGGAGTTGTGTAGACTTGTTCATTTCTATAATAACGAGCAGCTTAATTGCTTTAAAATTCTGTGCTTCCCATTCTCTTCAAGATGTCAGGTCCTTGCTCTTGAGGACACGGTCTAAGGACTGAAAGGAGCTGTGCCATCAGATGTGTCACCACTTTTCACTTCCCTTCTCTCCCTCAAGTGCAGAAAAATTTTAAATGGGACTGAGCCACAGGATTCCTTTTCAAAAAACCACACACAAACTTCAAACAGTTTGATGCACCCCGAAGAAGCACACTGTGAACAGCAGAGAAGGGATTTTCCTTTCCTCTCCCATCTCCTTCTGTCAGCCCCTCCAGAGACAGAGTAGCACAGCAGGCACCAACTCACAGAGGGGCTCCAGGGATGTGGAGCAGCCAAAACCACCAGGATTCAGGTGGGATAACATCTGCTTTGCATTAGCATCTCCCTCTTGAGGTTTCTCATGTTTGTATTCTTTCTCCTCATTTCCTTTTCTCTCTGCTCACTCTTTTTCTCCTTCCTTTGGGAGAAAACAGCTCAGCCCAGGCTCTCCCTGTCTTTCAGTGTCCGTTTTCCCCCGTGTTTGTTTTTCCACCTAATATATCCTCACCTCCAGAGTAAGTGCTGAAGCCCAGGGGTTAATGGGCAACTTGGGAAAACTCTAATCAAGGCCATTCCTTGCCATGATGATCCTGCATGACCCCAGATCTCACCTCCTGAATCCTGGGGCTATCTGAAGATGGATAAAGAAGTGGCCTCTAGTCTCCCTAAATTCACAAAACATCTAGCACTGGGATATCGTTTTTTTTTATCCCCAAATTCCCTGAGATTTTTTTTAAGATGCCCAGATGTACCATGCTTTGATAGACTCAGTCTACTCCTCGTCATCCTGCTGCTTCTTTCCCTCCATCCCTGGTCCAAGTGTCCTTCCCAACTTCTCCTACCTGAGTTTCTACACTGGGGCTGCTCCTGGACAGCACATGGAGAGCAGAGAGATCCTTAATTAGCTCTGCCGTGATGATTCTCTGCACTGAGCACAGTTTGGAGATGTGTTTATGCTCTCCAGAGCCTGGATGCTGCCCTTTGAAAACATTCTCAGTGATAGAGTTGCAGAAAAGGCCCACAGTGTATAATAGCAAAAAAAAACCCTCCCTGTTTTGTGAGGTGGGGAGGGATATATTTAGGATATTTTCTCCTCCCTGACCACCCCAAAGGCTTTGATCCAGCCTCAGTGGAAGCTTCCAGCTTTGCTCACAGGCTGTGTTGAGCAGGAAGGTGCTGAGGTCCCTGCTCAACATTAAGACCAGGCTTAAGGGCTGAAAAAAACCGTGCATTTTTTTAAAGTGAAAATAGCAACTAAATACTGAAACATGGCCCTGAGTGCCTCAGCAGCTCGGGGACAGTGTGTTTAGCCAGCTCTGACCATGCCCAATGCTTCAGCCACCTGAAAATGTCTCAGATGCTCTGATGAATCCCTGTGGTCTCTATTTTTTAATTTAGAGCAAAAAGCAGCTGTTCCAGTGAATAATTACCCTTATGGCTGGATTACACACAGTGTTGTTCCCTTCACAACTCCAAAACATTGTTCCTTGAGGACTTATATTTCCAGAGCTGTCAATCCAACACCTTTCACCAGTGCTAAATTCATTTACAAGTGGAGGGAAAATAAAAAAACCTTTAAAAAATAATCAGGGCACATTAAAAAACCATTTGGGAGCCCATCCACCTCCCAGGCTTGCTTGGCTGAACTTGACATTAATTAGGCTAAATCCAAAGGCAGCACCTTCCCCAGGAGTTGGCTGGAAAGCTCTCACCACTCACCCCATGGCTGCATTTTCCAAGGGTTTTTACCTATTAAGGATTATAATCTTTAGCAGCTGCCTGATTTACTCAGCTCATTCCCTCAGAGATGCTGACGCCGTCTCACTCCTCCTGCCATTGTTTCTCCCAGGATTATGCATTTACAGGAGTGAAAGTATGTGATGGAAACCTCCAAAAAGATAAAATCCTCCTCCTGCCACTGGTCAGTAAGAGGTGGGAGTTTGCTTGCCATAAATCCACGAGCTCTGCCTGCCAGATCAGGGTCGGCCAGACAAATTTGGCACTGACCGTGTCGTATAATTAGAAAAAAAATATTAAAAAAAAAAAAAGGAAAAAAAAAGAAATAAACTCAAAGCAGCAGAAATGCTTGTGGGAACGTGTCAGTTTGCTGGCTGGGAGGACAACAGGGGAAGTTTAGTCTGCTGCAAGGGCCAGGGGGTCGGCATTGCCGGGGGCTTGGCATCCCTTCCCAGCTGGTCCCACAGCCCTGCTGGAGCTCGTCTCCATCCCAAGCAGAAAAGCTGCCCAGGCTTTCTCTGACTGCCTGACCCAGGATCCAGATCGCTCTCAGAGGTGCCAGAGTGGGGAAAAGGCCTTTTCTGCTTGCAGAGCAGGATTTTTGGGCCAGGTTTAGGAGGAACCAGCCGTAGCTGCAGTATGAGGTGTCGGTGCTGGGAGAGCTGCTGGGAAGAGGGGCTGGGGTCTCACATCCTGGCTCCACGTCAGCATTTTGTTTTACATCCTCGAGCTCAAGTGAACATTCCTCTTTTCCCAGGCACAGCAGATCCCTTCCCAGTTTCTTTCTTCTCCCAGGAGAGGTTTTCTGCAGGACATGTGTTATCAATTAGGTCCATTAGTTCAATGTACGTCTGGTTTTGCTTTTGTCTCCTGGCAAAGCCCAGTAATTATAATTATTATTAATAGTAATGGCAGTAATATATATTTATGTGTGTGTGTGTATGTAGAGATATAAAAATAGCAAGACAGCATCTCGGCCCCAGGGAGCTGAGCCATGGCCACGTCGAAGCCCTGGACCAAAACACCAGATGAGGCAGGAGCATTTCCCTCACCCTCCATAGTTTCCCTCCCTTACACTCCAGGTAATCCCTTTTCTAAAAAAAAATTTAAGATTCTTGGGTTTCAGCATAGGACAAATGTAAACAAGCAGATTTGCAGGCGGTCCCAGAGGCAGGATTGAGTTTTAGCTTCCTAAAGACATTTGGTGTGCTCTGCCCAGGCCATCTTCAGCTCTCCAGCTCAGCCAGGGGTGGATTTGGACCAAAATGGGGATTCCTGGACATGATTCCTTGGCCTGAGGGGATGAGTCTCATGCCTATTGCTCCATCAGATCATCCTGACCTTCACTTCCCTGCAGGTGAAGGCGTATCAGTGTCCCCTGAAGGGAAAAGCAGCCAGTTCAGTCTTTTATTAGGTACTGGAGAATCCAAATACAACAAATTTGCAGTGAAAGGAAGAAACAATAAAACCTTTTAGCGCTGGAATCTGGAGAAGCATCAAATGCAGCATCTCATGACACTGGGAAAAGCCACCCTTCTTCTCAGACAGAGACTCTGAAGCTCCACATCATTCCTCCTGCACGAGGAGCCTGCTCCTGTGGCTTGAGGCTTGAGACAGATGCAGGACATCACCTGTGTCACCCATCTGCTGCCCCACTAAGCCATCACCAGCTTTCCCTGCCTGAACACCCCCCTTCCCTTCACAGGGAGCTTCTGGCCCTGATGCTGGGTTTATTTCTTCCTCACCAGGAAAATACTGGGGGATTGTGTGGGGGTTTTGTCTCTCTGGGTAATCTTTAGGGGAATCTGGTTCAAAATGTGGCAAGTGCAAGGTGACAGTTTTAACTTAATTTTCTGCTCCTGAACTGATACTTGAAGCAAAAGTTATGGCTGTAACGGGTGGAAATCTCCCTTCCTGTTCCAAATAAAGCTATTTGCAGCTGATGCCTTTGCAGTGTGGGATAAATCCTGGGTGAAAGTGAACTTTAGTGTGACGGGAGGCTCCCTATAGGAGCTGCTGAGGGGGAAGGTTCTCAGCTGTGTCTGTTTCGTTACGATTAGAGAGAAATTCTTCCCTGTGAGGGTGCTGAGGCCTTGGCACAGAGAAGCTGTGGCTGCCCCTGGATCCCTGGAAGTGTCCAAGGCCAGCTTGGACAGGGCTTGGAGCAGCCTGGGATAGTGGAAGGTGTCCGTGTTTGTGGCAGAAGGGGATGGAATGAGATGATCTTCACAGTCCCTTCCAAAACAAACCATTCTGGGATTCTGTGATGATGAAAAGCAAACTGAGCTTTCTCTTCCCCCAAAAAACCACATGACATTTGCCAAATAATTACAACATAATGGGGGAATAAATTGCATTTGCTGGGGGAAAATGAAATCCCAGGCAACATGCTGAGAGCTGGAGGGGGTGACATCAGGCATCCCTGAGCTGACACGTCCCAGGAAAAGGAAGGGCTTTATCTCACCGCTGGCCCTGGTGCAACAGGGAAGAAAGAGGGCTCTGACTCAGGGAGGGTGTGCTGAGAATTTTGGGAGGAACACACAGACAGGGTTGTTCCAGGATGTGAGAGTGTTGTTCCCATTTACATCAATCCTTTTAAGGCCATATTCCTGCCACCCTGACAAAAGAACATCCTGATGGGACTGATTCACCACTGGGCTCCTTCAGGTTGGGATTCTTTTTCACCAGTAACCAATTCTGCAGCAGAACCAACTCAGAATAAACCTGTTGGGCTTTTAAAGGTGATGGTTTTGATGCCTTAGGATTTGAGCTTTTATATCTTTTATCTATTTCCAATCCTGCAGTTCTTTAGTGTGTAACTCTAAACTCCACACACAGTGTGAGCTGCTGCTTCCCCACTTTGGTCAGACACAACAATTCCTCTCCAGGCCTGGCAGTCAAGGACACCTCACTGCCTCAGGCCCCCAGAGATGGAAACAAAAGGGATTTGGGGGGAGCAAACTTGGGGTAAATGCCTTCATTACCTGAAGCTGTAATTGGAAGATTAACCCCCAAAATGCAAATGGACCAAACATATAAAAGTGTGCAAACCCATGACCCATGGTCCATTTTTGGATCTAGCTCCAGGAGGGTCTTTGTCTGCCCTAAATGTACCTGAAGGTTCTTCAATAAATAGAACTGATTTTTATTCCCTTAATTCTGTCTGGCCTCTGCTTTCAGGTAGCCCCAAAAGGCGCCAGTTTTGTTCTTCAGTTAACAAGCTGACACTATTAAGAGGTGAGCATCACACGAAGTCAAGGAATGCCCTGCAGCCACCAACAAAACCACTCTTGCAGGACCATGTCCCCCGGGAATCAGGTGTAACTTTAAATACAGATTTATTTCAGGTTTGCTATTGACGCACAAACAGCAGAGATCGATGTTCAGTATACATGGTATACACAAAGCAGCCAGTACCATCGGCATCTCCGTCCTTCTGCTGCACCCTCAGCAAAAGAACCACACACGAGGAATCCCTCCCCTCCTCAGGAACGAGGCTGACAATTTCTCGGTGGCTTAGAAACCAGCTGTGGGATGGCAAGACACGAAAGGGCAGCTCCTCAGAGCTCTGTCCCCAGAGGAAAGTGCAGCGGGCTCAGATATGCAGGAAAACCCTCGGAAAATGGGTGGTATGTTCATGGGAATGGAGACCTGGAAGGGATTTCCTAAGAGCATTAACTCCCGTTCCCTGCTGTGCAGAGCAACCACAACATCTGCTCCTGGCTCTGTGGAGCAGCGTGGAGACCTAAAATATGGTTGTGTTGAAAGAGGCATTAGACGGATCCTCTAGGAGGATCCCCAGGGAGGACGAGCCCACAAACATTGTCACAAGGAGTTTGTGAGCTGCTGGAAAGACCTAAGAAGGGAACTCTCATGCCACCTGTCCCATTTCTTGACATTCTCACCTTGCCCACAGCTGGAGACCTTCTGGAGCCACCCAAGGGGCAAAGAGTTTCCACGTCGTGCCTCCAAGGGACTGAACAAGCACGGCAGGCTCCAAGCCTCTACTTGCTGAGATGGCACCTCCTGCCTACCCAAAATCTGTGTCCCAACCCTGAAATACCTTTCTGCTGATCCCAGTAACTGCACAGCTCGACCCAGAAGCTTTGGCTTGCTCACAGTCACAGCTTGTTGATTAAGAGGCACCTTCATCAGTGACAAAGCAAAAAATTCAATGGTGCCTGATGATTTGATCTGAAAAAGAGACCTAAATGATAAATGGGGTTTGGGAGAGGTAAAACAGCCTCTGACCACAACGGGCACGATGCTACAAAACTGACAGAGGGACACAATAACCCCAGAGGTACAGAACAACCCCAGAATAACTGGAGGGGAAATTGGTTGTAGATGCTTTGCAGCAGCAAGAGGTCCAACAGTTCCTCCTTCCCTGCATGCCTGAACCCCGCTGAGCCCTTTTCCTCAGGAAAGCCAAAGACACAAATTAATCTCCCTCTCCCTCATCTCAAAAGGGATGCCAGGGAAGTTACCTGAGCTCTGACAGAGCTCAGGAGACCTCAGGGAGGCTTTACACAGAGGAAAAATACCCCAACCTGGTTAAAGGCTGGAGAATGTGGGATGTCTGGGCATGATATCCTGGTCCCATTGAGCATTGAGCACCATTTCCAGAGGGAAGCAAAGTCTCAGTGACTGGGGGGGCTGTGTCTGACACTGTGGAACTACAGCACAGTTGCTCATTGCTTTTTTTTGGAATGACAGCTCAAACCTCAGATCCACTGGGATCCCTTTTAGCCCTGAAAAGCTTCAGGTGGACCAGGGTGTGGATGTTCACACAGCCCCATCCCAAAGCACCATAGAAAACCTCAGGCTGGTGAGATCCCCTGGGAATAACACCAGCCCTGCTATGCAAGGTTTACATCCATCAGAAGGGGAGGAGGGAGCTTAAAAAAATACAGAGTTAAGCACCATAAAATTTACACTGGTCAGGTCATAAACACGAGGAGAGAATGAAAATAAAGCCACCACCTTCCAGCCTGGCCCGGGGATGCTGCTGGGACAGCAAAGTCCCCACTAGCAAGCCCTGGAGGCATCAGTCCCAGTGCCTCATCGCACCGGTGGTCGTTGCATTGGTAAATCCTTTTGGTCCCGTTTAGCATGAGTGTTGGGGGAGTCCAGGGAGAAGGGAGGTAGGGTTGGTCCTGGGAAGGTGGGGGGAGGCTTCATCTGTGCAATTTAGGGGCATCTCCCTGCCTGTGCCCCAGATCCATCACGGGCAGGGATGATCCTCCTCATTTCCATCTGTCCCCCCAGTTCCCAGCCTCCACCGGTGGTTTCCGTGTCGCTCAGTGGCTTCGAGGTAGATGTTCATTCCTGCTCTGTCTCCAAGAGACCTGGTTGGTAAAAGCCCTCTCTCCCAGGTGCATGGGCTTGTCCCCACACCCAGGTCCCTTTTTTTTTCCCCATTTTTTTTCTTATTTTTCCCCCTTTTGCTATGTGCTATGGACATCTCCCCCACTCCCAACCTCTGGCTGCTGCTTGGCTGCACCCAGCCATGGCAACACCATGCCCTTCCTCGCAGGCACCCTTGACCTGCTCAGCACGGCCTCAAGGTGCAGAAATCCAGCTCCTGCGGCTTCCTCCGAAAATTGCAACTCTCCCGGGGCAGCAGGCGCCCGGTGGGGACCACGCACTTCAACGCCCGCCTCTTGAAACCCCGACCGCAGCTCTTGGAGCAGGCAGACCAGGGTCCAGCCTCCCAGGCCGGGCAGGGCTCCCCGCAGAGCCGGACATCGGCGGGGCGCTGCGCCGCGTCGCACTCGGCGGCGGGCTGGCCGTAGGAGTCGCGGCAAGCCACCGAGCGCTTCTGCAAGCCATCGCCGCAGGTGACGGAGCACGCCTCCCAGCCGCCCACCGCCCACTTGTAGGAGGGGCGTTTGTAGCTCGGCCTCCCGCCGTCCAAGCGGTTGGACAGGCTGAGGACGCTGTTGTTGAGGTCCGGCGGGGTCTTGCCCTCCTTCTTGTAGGAGGACTTGTCCTCCTTGCTCTCCTTGGGGAGGTAGAAGGAGTAGCGCACCCGGGGAGGGGTCATCTTTCCCACGGAGAGCACCTCCAGAGTCAGGGGCTCCTGGATGGGCTTGAAGGCTTGGAGGCTCTCGACGGCGGTGCCGGTGCCGCTGTAGCGCAGGACGCTGCCCTTCACCATCAGGTCCCTCTCGACGGCCGAGACGATGAAGTGGCCGTTCAGCAGGTACTTGCCCTGCGCGTTCTTCAGCGCCAGGTAGTTGTCGTCGCTGATGAGTCCCTTGTAGCCCCGCTGCCGGATGTCAATGTTGGAGGCGCCCGCGGGGATGACCACCACGAAGTTGTAGCCGTGCCTGAAAGAGAAGAGCGGGCAGGGCAGGACATCAGGCACAGGGACATCGTGCGTTGCCTCAGCCCTCGACAGCTGCAGCCCTGAAATCCTCCCACCCCGCCATTTGTGTTCTTCCTGTGAAGATCATTCTGAATCTCCTGGCTGTGTCGAGTTTTGTCTAGGCTGATGTCACCCAGTTACAGGAAGATGCTTCAGGCTCAACAGCACTCCATCAGCAGAAGCCGACAGAACATTCAATGTGTCCTGTTTCTCCTTCAGAGCCAGCCCAGGTGTCTGTGCAGTGATGTACACGAGCACCAGCAGATTTTGCTCAGCATGGATTTATCCTGTCACCCTGCATCCCCCACACCAAAACACAGAGCTGGCAGTAGGGGAAGCTCACGTGGTCACCAAACACTCACATGGGTTTGGTGAACAAGCCCGAGACCTTCTTGCAGCTCTTGTTGTCTCCTCCGCAGACGCTGCATTTGTCAAACTTCTTCTTGGAGCCCAGCTTCCCATCACAGCCCGCCTTGATGCATTTGCCCTGGACACAGACCGAAGTGGAGTCCGGGGAGCAAGGGGTGCCATCCACAACCTAAACCAGGTGAGCAAAACAAACTGCTGCATTTCCCTCTCACCCTCCCGAGGCCTCCCAGCTGTGTCCATCCCACCCCAACCTGTGTGACAGGTCCTGAGGAGATGCCAGCAGGCACCACGTCGCTCTTTGCCCATGTTCTGCCTTGCAGGCAGGATTTTGGGGTCTCTGAGAAGAGATGGATGGGATTACATCCCATTTCTGCTCCCATCTACAGAATTTCCTGCCTTTCCATTGCAGGGAACAAGCTGCACAGGGGACACTGCTAACACCATCCTGCTCAGTCCCATGTCTGGATGTCCACCCTGTCCTGCCCGTTGCTTCCCCAGTACCCAAACAATCATCCTCTATCCCAGGACCACAGGAATATGCCAGAGGCACCTTTACAAGAGGTAAAAATGATGTCTTCCAGAGGACAACCCTCCATGGACCTATTCCAGCCCCAAGTTGATTCACACCGGACTGGTGGACTCCCCTCCTCTACCACCTCCCCTAACACCACCCACCCACCAGACAAGGAGAATCTGTTCATTTCCAGGCTCACTGGAGCCATCCCACCGTCCAGGCACTGACCCTGGGGGTCTCTCACCAACCTTGGGTGCCAGCACATAGAAGTAGCCGGTGCCGTTAGCCCGGCAGATGAGCTTGCACTTATCCCGGGGCGAGACTCCGGAGTATTTGGGAACCCAGGAGACGGAGGCAGTGAGGCGGTTCGTGCTGTGACTGTAGCCGTTGAAAGCCTCGCACTGTTCCTCACGGAAGCTCTTCCCTGGCACTGAAAACAACAGAGATGCGGGGTTGGGCACCAGCCTGGACCTCCAGCTTCAGTTTTCTGGGGTTGTTAGAGCCCAAGCCGAGCTTACCTGCGGCAGCACAGGGCTCCAGGTTGCAGGAGCGGTACTTGACGCGGATGCCCTCGCAGTAGGAGCCCCCGTTGGCCGGCACGGGGTCAGTGCACTCCCGCCTGGCCAGCTGCACGCCGCCCCCGCAGCTCCGCGAGCACGGCCCGTACGGCGCCCACTTGGCCCAGCCGCCGTCCACCTGCAGGCAGGGACAGCGCGAGTGCTGCACGCCCAGCGTCTCCACACTCGGAGCCATCCCCCCAGGAGTTAAACCCCCAAGCGCCCACAAACCTCCCCTGAGAGGGGACCCGAGGCGTGGGTAGGTGCTGATCTCCTCTCTGTGGTGCCCAGTGACAGGACCCGAGGGAGTGGTCTGGAGTCGTGTCAGGGGAGGGTTCGGTTGGATATCAGGAAAAGGTTCTTCCCCCAGAGGGTGCTTGGGCACTGGAACAGGCTCCCAGGGAAGTGGCCACAGCCCCAAGCGTGACAGAGCTCAAGAAGCATTTGGAAAACACTCTCAGGCGTGTGGTGTGACTCTGGGGAATGGTCCTGAGCAGGGCCAGTAGGGACTCCATGATCCTTGTGGGTCCCTTCCAACACAGCAAACTCTGTGAAACTTGCCCAGGGCTGGCAGGAGCAGAGCAGCAGCCTCACTCTTTGAGAAACACCTGATACCCAGGGATCTCCTGCTCTTCCCTCATCAGTGTCCCCATACTGGGTCTCCACCATCAGGAGATTGGGGATATCTCCTCCAGCACCTGCTCAGCATGACCGTGCAGGGTGTTTTGGGGGCTCCCAGCACAGGCACTCACCCTGTGGTCACTGAGTGACTCTGTGGGGTGTTTTGGGACTCCCAGCACAGGCACTCACTCTGTACCCACTGAGTGACCCTGTGGGGTGTTTTGGGGCTCCCAGCACAGGCACTCACCCTGTACTTGCTGACGTTGTGCCTCTCCACGCAGGAGCCCTTGAGGCAGAAGCGCCCGTCGCCGCAGGCGGTGCCGTCGGCCCAGGGGAAGTGCCGGGTCTGGCAGACGATCTGCCCGCGCGCCTTGCCCGTGCACCACAGCTTGGCGCAGTACTGCATGTAGGGGCAGGGCTTGGAGCCCACCCCGAAGGCGAGCTCGCACTGCTGGTTCAGGCTGTAGCTCGTCCCCGGCAGGTCTTCAGGCAGAGGGATGGGCTTGGCGGGCTGGTCCAGCAAACAGTCCCCTGCAGGAGTGGGGAGAGGGCGTCTAGCAGGTCCTGGGGGGCCACGTGGACAAGAGTGGGGAGGGAAAGCACTGCCACGGGGAGATGAGGGAGAGATTGGGCCAAAACTGCCCCAGGGATGCCCTCGATCTCGGCTGTATCCCAGACACAGATGACTCCATCTCTAATGATGCCTTGGAGCTGTGCCAGCAGCCTGAGTGCAGTTGCCACTGCTGGGGACACCCAGGAGGTCTGGACGCTACAGAAATGCTGCCAGCCTTCCCTTTTCCTTCTAAATCTGTTTGCAGAGCCAGGAGAGGCAGAGCTCTACAGCCAAGCATCTTTTCCCAGTAAACACCTGCAGGGACAGGCCCTGTCCCTAGGGATAGGGACACAGGTGGGGGTGAGGGGCACAGCAGGGCTCACCGTGGCCACTGTCCAGGAAGTCGGTGATGATGGCAGCGCTGCAGGCTGACCAGGGGTTGGCACGGTCGATCTGGATAAGGGTGGGGGACATCATGTGGTTGGTCTTCAGCCGGCCAAAGACCTCCTCACAGGCCTTCACGTTGTCGTGGGGCATGTTGAACACGTGGCCTGGGGGTGGGATAAGGGAGGCAGCATGAATAACCCAGCACAGCACAATGAGCTGGAAACCCCCCAGCTTCCTTCAGGGGAGACTAAGACATGGACATGGAGTGGGGCAGCCCCTTGCAAGGATGACAGCTGTGGACAGCCCAGAAGAGTCAGCAAATATTCCAGCTCTCTCCCAGATGCCTCATGCATGTGGACAGCACACGGAAAAGGAAGGGCAAGGGGAATTGTGAAGAGAAGGTGACAGGTGAGGTCAGCTCTTGCCCCACTGTCTCCTCCCTCCCAGAGTGTACCCTCTGCCTGTTATTTCAGGACTCCTGAATCCTGGAAACCCAGCTGTGGTAGCAACCATGAGAGCAAAGCCTTTTGCTTCCTCAGCAACCCTGTCCCACCAGGCTCAGGGGGAGTCTTGTACCAAGGCAGAGTTCCCCTATCACCAGATATTGGTATTGTCTCATCTCCCCGAGGATGGAACCAGGGCTATTCTGAACCTGGCCAGCTCCTGGAACCCCTCCCGAGAGGAGGAGCAGAGCTGGAAGCCTTACCCAGCTCGTGGGCGGTGGTGAAGGCCGAGGGCAGCCCATCGTCCTCGATGACGGAGCAGCTGCGCTTGGGGTCACACATGGTGCCCACGTCTGCCATTCCCAACGTGTCACAGGTGGTGGCCCCACACAGGTCCTGCCGGTCACAGAGGGAATGGGTTAGTCCTGGGGACAGCACAGGTGTCACGGTTCCCCTTTCCCACCTCATCCCTGGCCCCCCATGGGGAGCTGCTGATGGGAAAAAAGCCCAAAGGGATGGGAACCACTCCAGGATACACAGAAACCTCAATCCTGACCCAGCCCAGGCTGCAACAGTGTGTTTGCACTTAACCCTGGCACCAGGGATGTGTGTAGCATCCTGCCCTGCCTTCAGCAACAGCTTTTCCTACCCAAACAGCTCCTGTGGCCAGGGTGGAGCTGGTTTTGTCACGGAGGAGCCAGTCTGGTTCCCTTTGCCTTAAGTGTGAGCTCAAGGACTAGACCCAGGTGAGTGGAAGGGAACATATCTGGCCTTGGACTCAGGGAGATTGTCTTCTCAAGCCACTTCTCAATCTCATTTCTCAGCTTCTTCCAAGGAACAAGAAAGCCTTGGACCAGGTCCAGAGGTTTCCAAGGTGAAGGAAAGTATTCCTGCCTCTCTAAGACACTCTGCAGCCATCCTCCAAGGAGCAACCAAGCCCAGCTGATCAAACGAGGAACCAGCCCAAGCTTCTACCCCCAGACTGAGGGCAGCCAGATCCTACATCGATGTTTCCAGGAGAGAGGCTGGGGAGGGTCTCCTCGTAGGCAGATCTGCCCTTCCCCAGGTGCTTCTGCTAAAAAAAGTCCATTTAAGACACAGTGATGCTGCAGGGTGGCAGTAACCTCGTCCCAGGTGCTCCCTTCCCTGCTGGGGTGTGCTTTTGGTTTGGGAGGGCTGGAGCATCCTCCCCTCCCCTGGTGCTGCCCCGGAGCTGCCAGGGAGGCCTGCAGTGGGCACGGAGCTCCACATGAAAAGAAAAGTGAAGGACTCGTTGGGCGCTCCCATGCTATAAATAAGTGTGATTCATGCTCAGCACTCGCCCAGCCAAAGCGCCTGGGTTGCTCAAAATCCTGCAGGAGCTGCTCTGCCAATATTTCCAGCAAGGTTTCCAAGCTGAAGGCATTCCCGCGCAGGCAGGTTCAGCCGTGGGTAAATAACAGTCCTGATGACTTCAGAGAGCCCCAGCCAGGGCTGAGATGGCTTTAACAGGAGACCTGGGGCTGCGCAGCGCGGAGGATCTCCAGAGAGGTGACGTGAAGAAACGTCTGGGTCTGCACTGGTGGTGGAAAACCCCATCATACAACTGGGCTCAGCGCTTTGCTCTGCAGTGTTCCTGACCAGCTGGGACCCTGCTGCATCCCTGACCCCATCATACATCAGTGCCAGCAGGGAGAAGAGGTGACATCCCCACGTTGCCTTGGCAGTGCCACCACTGGTGGGCACAGGTTGATTAATGGTGCTGGCAAGCCCAGATGCAGAGTGCCAGCCCCAAAAGACCACCAAGACCCAGTGCCAGCACCATGCTGAGCCAGTCCAGGGGTGCAGCACCCAGTCCAGCACCCCCTGCCCGTGCTTGGACCAGCACTGGAGTTTGGGGGTGAGGAGGGGCCGTGGAGAGGAGGCACAGCTCGCAGCTCCCCGCTCACTGCTCTTTGAGGAGTTCTTGCCTCGCCAGCACAGCGAGCTTTGGCTCCCAGCCCAACACCTGCACTGACACACTGACCCAGTTCTCGCTCTGAACCTCGCTGGGACACACCAGCAGCGCCTCTTCAGGGGCTTTTCCCTCACTCCTCACCGCAGCCTCCTCAGCACAGCCTGGGGACGCCAGGCAGCATCTCTGGGCTTTAACGAGAGGTCCTGACCCCCCACCTGAGCACCTCCTTCAGCCTTGCCAGGTGTTGAGGCTGCTCAGGAGGGGAGCAGAGAGAAATGGAGGAGGTTTAGGGCGGGAAAGCACCGTGCAAGGAGCAGGCTCCGCCTTTGCTCGCTGTCACTTGTATCCCCCCTGCTGGCACAGATACAGGGAGGGTGCCTGGTCCACCCAGGGGCTGCAGGCAACCTGCCCAGTGCATCAGCACCCTCCTGCCAGCCTGACCTTCCTGCATGGCACCTTCCAAGGCTTTTGAGCATCCCTTGTTAACTCCTCAAGACGTTCCACAGGTCATTTAGGGGGATCCTTGTGGCTCGGGCATTAATTCACCTACTCAGAGCCGTTAGCACTCTCTCTGCCACAGAGGCTTCCTGTGTGCGTCCAAAGCAGCTCCAAAAAGCTGAAGCTTGGGCTACAGTTTCCAAATTCCCCCACAGCACCAGCCATGTGCTAGGCTGCAGCCAGATGTTCCTTCATGCAAGATCCCTTTGGTTTCACAGCAAAGCAAAGGTGTGCAGCAGACGTTCGCCAGTGGGACACCAAGGTCCAGGAGGGCTGGGAAGAATGGACAAGCCCTTTGCCACGGCCTGCAGGGATATTTCCAGGAGGCAGCTGAAGGCTGGATGCTTGGCAGGACCCTCCAACAAGCAGTGGCTCAGGTAGGAAGGGAATCTGCACCCAGCAGGACTGAGCTTCCCAAAGGTAAATCCGTCATTCAGCATCGCCGATGTTGGAAGGGAGCAAATCCAAGCAGTAAGAGAGAGCCCCGTTTGTCAGCAACTCATTGACACAACTGAAAACTGCCTATCAACCAGCCTGGAGGTGAAATTGAAGTCGGGGGCTTATGTAACAGCTTTTTGGCAGGAAGATAAGCTTCAGGATGTCAGGGGACCACAGATGGATGCACTCAAGGAAGGCAGATGTCTCCCGGACCGTGTGCCTTTGCATTGAGCTTGCTTTGGGATTTCAGGAATGGATGGTTTAGCAATGTGTAAAAAATGCAGCCCAGACGTGATCCACATCTTTTGAATCGCTGGGACCGGCTCTGTCCCACGTGCAGCTCCAGTGACCTCACTGGGTTTCCACCAGAGGTGGAGCTGGCTCGTCCCTGCCGAGGTGTCAGCAGTGTCCTCCTCTCTGAGCTGCTCCAGCAGCCTGGGCTGCGATCCTGTCTGTGCTCCCACAGCATTTACAGCTGGCCCGGGGTGGAGGGGACAAGAGGACACACAGGACACGATCTCACACGTCCTGCACAGCATCATTCCTGCTCCAGGCCGTTGTCAGCCCTTGCTGAGCCCAGGCTAGGGACAGCCGAACTGAGCTGGATGCTCTATCCTTCCCACCCACAAGTGCTTGACCTGGAAAAATGCTTTGGGAATGGTCTCCCTGCCGCTGAGGGGAGTTCCTCACCTGTCCCTAATCCAAAAACATCTGGGCAGGGATAGTGGAAGGAGAAAATGCAAGGAGCCTTTTCTGCCAAAGCCTGCTGCAGCCAGGATAAGACGTGACTGTCCCCTCCAAGCCGGGCTCATCCTCCTCCCATCCCGTCAGTGATTCTGGGATGCAGGTGCTGGACTGATGTGCACACTGAGACAGGACCACAGGGAAGGAGGAACAGCGGGGAGAGGCTGTGGAAGCTTCAGTGTCCCCTGGTTTGTGGGGGTGGGAGGATGCAGAGTTCATCCCTCACCCCACATCACCAAAGGCAGCTCCAAGCCTCTCTCCCAGCACAGGGACGTGGCCAGCCCACGGCAGGGGTGCCAGTGGCTCTCCCCTCTCCCCCACTCGAGGGCTGCAGCGCTGGCTGAACCTCTGGTGCTTCACTTCCAGCCCTGAACCGGGTCCATGCAGCGCAGCCAGGGCTGAGGAGAGGTCCAGCTTCTCAGGGGGACCTCGCGCATGAGTCAGAGGAAGCGGGGAGAGGTTTTTTCTTGGCAGGTGGCACTGTGAGCTCTTCCCAGCTGGGGAGGGGGAAGCGGGACCATGCTCCTCCTCTTCTGGGTTCAGAGCTGTCCTTTCAGGGTGCACGCCAGAGCCGCAGGGCACTCGCTGCCAAGCTCCTGCACGGAGGCAGGAGAGAGAGCGGCAGGTTTCTGCCCGTGGGGCAGCCTGCCTTTGGACACCTCCCAGCCTCGTTCACCCCGCGGCAGGGATTTTTCCAGGCTGCCGGCCAAAACCTGCCCGGGGGACAGCAAGGGCTGGCCCAAGCCCGCTTGCTCCGTGCCTCTGCACCCCCACCCCAGCATCGGAGAGCGGAGGTTCCCTGGGAAGAGGGATCAGCCGCAGGCACAGCCTCCCCCTCACGCACACAGGTGGCAGAACGCCTTAGCCCCGTGCAGGGCTCCGTGACAGGGGGACAGCTCCTCCGGCCACCCCCCTGCACCCACCTGCTTGGTGAAGAGGATGGCGGTGTCCCAGTACTCGGGGTGCTTGTCGCTGACCTTGTTCCACTTCTTCTGCCAGGCGCAGAAGTTGCGGAGGGTGAGGGCGGCGTTGCTGGTGACCTTGGGCCCCTTGTCATCCTGCCCGATGAGGAGGAACTTCACCACGGAGATCTGGATGGGGTTACGGATGCTGGGGTGCTTGTAGAGGCGGGCGGCCGTGGCCATCAGGGTGAGCAGGTAGTGCTGCAGGTCATCCCCGTGGAACTTCACCATCGACTCGTCGGCCACCACTAAGGTCTCCACGTAACGCGGGACCGAGGCAAAGCGCTTGGCCCGACCGCCTTTCCCCCCCGCACGCCCCCGGTACTTGTCGAGCGCCTGCAGCACGCCGGGGGTGAGCCCGGAGCCCACGGCGCAGCGGGATGCTCCGGCCCCGACGGGGCGGCCGGGGCTGCGGCGCTGCAGGCGGTGGAGCCCCCCGGCCGCGCCCCCCGCCAGCGGGCTGATCAGGTACTCGGCTCCCCGGTAGCCGAAAGCCCCGCGGAGCCCCCCGCAAAGGCTGAGGGCGGCGAAGGACTCGCGGTCGGCGTTGACATCCCCCGAATAGAAGCAGTGGCGGAGCGCGGGGAGCGGCCGGGCGGCCGCCCCCAGGTAGTGGGCGGCGAAGGCGGGCGCGATGAAACGGGCGTCGGGGGAGAGGTGGAGGTAGAAATCCTCCCCGAAAGCCGAGAGCTGGATCACCACCGCCTGCCCCCCCCGGGCGGGCTCGGCCGGGCCCCCCCTGAAATAAGCCGGCCCGTTGATGTCGGGGTCCAGGCGCAGGGGAGTGACCAGCGCGGAGTCGGGGTCCGGGGGTGTCCCCGCGGTCAGGCTCAGCCCCGGCGCGCCCAGCAGCAGCAGCGGCAGCAGCGGCAGCATCGTCCCGGCGGGCTCAGGCCGGCGGCATCGGGGTTCGGGGGAGGCGCGGGGG
>VXBQ01001638.1:0-35109 GCA_013400175.1 Phainopepla nitens | reverse complement strand
TGCCTTGGCAAGCCTCTGCCGGTGCTTGGCCACCCTTTCCATGAAGAAATTTTCCTCAGTATCCAACCTGAACCTCCCCTGGCCCAGCCTGAGGCCGTTTTCTCCTGTCCCTGTTCCCTGGGAGCAGAGCCCAGCCCCCCTGGCTGTCCCCTCCTGTCAGGGCAGAGCCACAAGGTTCCCCCGAGCCTCCTTTTCTCCAGGCTGAGCTCCCCCAGCCCCTCCTGGTGCTGCAGCCCCTTCCCAGCTCCGTTCCTGGGCCCAGCGGGCAGTCCCACGGGTCAGGTCCCTGGTTAGGAGCAGGCACAGGGCGTGGCTGTGCTGTGCTGGGCCTGGCTGGGATCCTGCCGGGGCAGTTCTCGGGCTGCCCAGCTCTCTCTGCTTCCGTTCCCGCTTCGCGCCGCGGGGCTCAGCGGCTCACGCTGTGGCTGGGCTCCTGATGCCTTGCCTTGTCTCAGGAGTTCTCAGGGCGCTTTGTGCGTTCAGGGGTGGGTTTTGGGTGATTCCAGAATCCCGGGGCTGCCGTGGGATCCACCTTGGGTGTTGGTGATGGTCACAGATTGTGTCAGAGGTCTTGTGGCTGGAGGAGGATCCCGTCGTGCATCAGGAGAGCTGTGTGATAGTAGAGCACAGGGAGTGTTTCCTGGCAGTTTGCACATCCACAATTATCTGTACTCCAGGGAATATTCCATGGATGGAAAGAGTTCCCAGAAAAAATTCCTGTCAAACAGAAAGTGGTTTTTTTGCCATTATTGAAAGCTTCTGGTTTAGGATAAAACTGTAGGTCATTAGAGATAGCTTGAACTGAAATTCTGGTCAAGATTCCTCCGAATTCAACATCAATTTCTTGATTTCCTTTAGATGATGATAATGATGATTTTTGTATATCATCTAGATTATATGTTACTGTATATTTATTATTATCATTACTGTTATATTTTATTACAGTTTTCAGATAATCCCTGGAATGAATGCAGCTGTATAAAATAAATATGTATCAACTAGAGTAAATCAATATTACTTTGTCCCTGGGTGCACAATTCCAATGGACAATAAGTTGTTACTTTGCCACTTCCAGGATCTAACTTAAAATAAATTAAAATAAATTCTTTTGGTTCTCTGGAGTGGCCTGTAGTCCCTCGTTATTTATTCACATTTTTAGCTGAAAGTTGTGCCTAAAGGAACAGTTGGGAGTGAAGGCAGATGGAAAAGCAGCTCATTGTTCCTTCTGATGACTTTGCAGGAAAATTTAGCCAGTCTCTCTTTGGTCTCCACTGATGCATATTTTAATGGCACAGTCAGGATTTCTCAGGGAATCATGTGCTGGTGGTTGCACTGGATTTGGTGAATGAATTTATTTGGCAGAGATAAATATTCCTATTTCCTGAAAATATCCCAAGGGTGTTTTTGTTAATGCAAGCATAAAGGATAGAAGGTGAATGTTTGAGTACTCAATATTTAGTGTTTTACACTGCTTACTGAGAGTGATGAACAGTGAGGGAAGTTTAGACAGTAAAACTGGTGTGTCTGGTCAAGAAAACAGGAATTCTGGTGAACTGAAGGAAATGTAGATTATTCTTTTTATTTTTCTGTCTTGAAATAAGTAAGTAAAGAAATAAATCTCCCAAGTTCTTTCTGTTCTCTCTGCTTTCCTGCTTTCTTTAATGCTATGTCCATAGGGAGGTGTCAGTGTTGCCACACACAGACTGTTCACCAAAAGAAATCTCCTTTTTGGGTCAAAAAATGTGATCTGGTTGACAGATCCCTCTGTGAATGTCGCAGAATTTTATTTGATTGTTTTTATTGAATTTGATAATTTCTCTGGTGTTGTTAAGTAAGATTTCTACCAGTCCACCTTTTTTTTTTTTTTTGGTCTTCCATGAGCTTATTTTCCTCAAGGTTTGTTCATGGATCTGCCTTGGGCCTTTCTAAAGTGTCATAACAACAGAATTATTTCTGAGTGTTCCTATATGAGACTTGAGGAATTTTATTCTTACGGGGTTGGAAAGTGAAGGAGGATGAAGAAGAGAAAGAAAACTCTGCTTCAGTAATCATGGTAGAAATCCTCAAGGACAGCCTTGATTGGCGTGATACAGATTTCCTATTGTTGTTTTATTTTTTTTTTTAGGAAAAGAAATTAATCTCTTCTTTAATCAAATTAATCTGACACCCAGGGAGATACTGAGGGAATTTTTTTTCATTCTGTTTATGAGATTCTTAAAGATTCAATAATTCAACGAAGCAGTGACCTTGAAGGCTGAAGCAAAACAACTTCTAACACTCCTCTTCATCTCTCACAAATGTATGGGGACAGTGCTTTATTTTATTCTCATAACATGAAACTTCCTCCTGGTTATTTCTTTGTACCACCTGCAAAAAACTTTATGATGTGAAATTGTTGCAATGAAGCCTTTTCAACTTAGCTAAAAACATTTGCTGTGATCCTTTCTCTTCTCTGTCGCTTGAGTAAATCTGTGTGAATTACACTTCTCAGTATCTCGTTGGACTTTTCTTTCTCTCTTGCCTATCCTTTAGCTTTTTGTCATTTTCCAAACATGTAAATACCTGATATTTGTTTCAAGTTAAAGAATGTTGTTTCCCAGACAGTTATGATTTTAGGGCGTTTTGCTCTTTTTCATGGAGATCAAGAGCTACTGTTGCCTTCTGTAATCATTAAAAGCAGAATGATCTGAAATTCAGGCAAATGAGATTTTTTACTGATGCTTTTTACCCCAGTCTGCTTTTAAAGTTCCTGTTTGTAGTGCAGTCAAAACCAGTTTTTAAGTCTGTCGAGCTGGAGGTGAATGGTGATTCCAGGTGGAATGAGGAGGTGAATGCTGGAAATTGGCAGAGGAAAATATTGGTGCAAATATATCTTCAGCTCATCTCTCCTGGTTTTTCTTGCTTCCTCTCCCTCTGATCTGCTCCCCCTCCTCTTGCCCAAAAGTTAGAAGTGTCCCCTTGCTTTGACAGGTGGAGGAATGAGCCTCTTTGGAGGTTTCTTCTGCCCCTTGGTGCCAATTTGCAGCCCTAGTTAGTTGGGTTGCAGGTAAGTGCTTGTTTCTCTGTTCAGCAGTTCCACGTTTGTGGGACTTGCTGAAAAATTCCTTCTGAATTTGCCTTTATTTCTTATCTACAGAAGCAAAGTTGTGGCTGTAGATCGTGGAGTTACGAAAGCAGTGTTGAGAGACTCAAAGCACAGAACAGACAAAATGTGGTCCAGGAGCTGCTGCTGTTCCTTATTTGCTTTGTCAGTAGTTCTGGGAGGTTTAAAGTGCTCCAAAAGTCTTTTTTCTCTGCTTTAATTATGTTTAAACGCACAAATATTTCTACTTACTCTTTGTTTAACCACAGCTGTTTTCTGTCAGATTGTTGCCTGTCAGTGCCAGTTCATCTCAATTCTCGTTTCTCTTCCATCCAATTCCATTTTGCTCCTAAGCCCTCCAGTGACAGCTTCCATTAGGAACCATGTGATATGTTGCCTATATTTTAATTTTCAGTACCTTAAAAACAAAAGTACTGCAGAATTTCCTGCCCACTGTACTGATACCTCATGTAAAAATCTCAATTTTCACACATTGTGACCAGAAATGAGACATTGTATCAAAATACTAGGTGTGGGAGTTAATTGCAAGGTCACAGCAAAGGGAAGCTCTGTGTGGCTGATGCCTTTGTGTGTTGGGCCGACAGTAGTGGGGTGTTTGTGTCAGTCCCTAGGGGAATGGGAACTCCAGCAGCAACTTCCCAGCTTTGGGAGTGAAGAGCATTCCTGTGACTCCCCACTTGATGGGAGAAGGCAGAGGTTGGCTGACTCCTGAGCAGATGCAGTGGTGGGATCCAGGGCTCAGCTCTCCCAGGCACTGCTCCAAGCTGAGTCAGAGCCTCAAAAGACAGAAAGAAAGCTGCTTTCAAAACTACCTGACAGAAAGCAGAACACAACACTGATGTCATCAGGACGGGACTGGGAACTACTCCTGTGTCTGTGTTCCCAAGGCATGTATTGATGTAGGAAGTGAATGCTCTTGGTGACTCCAGGGGGAGTTGGCAGCTCTGCCTTTTAATCGCTCTGGATCTGGTGTCAGGAAACAACTTCCAGGGATTTGGTCTCTTCTTTTTTCCAGTGAGGGCAGCTCTGTTTGTCTACACATGTCTCTGCAGTGCTTTGGGCAGGAGATTGTTCTGCTCAGAGTCCAGAGTTCTTTGCAGAAGAGCTTGCTTTGGGCAAACTCCCCTGGAGTGGGAAAGATTCTTTGTCTTGCCATGGACTCAAAAAGTCTTGGCACTTGGAGCAGTCACAACTAAGTTGTGTTTTGACAAGGTCTGTCTGTTTCTTGGTGAGTTCTTACCTTCACCTGCAAGAAATCTGTTTTCTCTCCAGATGTCCCTGGTGTTGTTTCCATGTGTTCCTCTTTGGTTTTGAAGCCTTTTCCTTCTCAGACTTAGAAGTCTGTTTTCAAAAATGTTTATAACCGCAGTAGCATTTGAGGGTTTTCCCCCTGTTTGAGGATGAATCAGCTCTGTGGCCTGTACCTGCCTCAAGAATGGCTGGGTAGGTGCGAAGGAGGCGCAGGAGCCACCTGTTCTGGAATATAAACACATCCTGCTTCCAAATTCCTTTGTTGTGTCTGAAATAATTGCTGCTTGCATCTTGCCGTGCAACTAGTCTGCCTGTATTTTCCTGAAGTGTTCCTGAAAACCATAGTTCATAGCACTCAGGAGGGATATAAGTAGTGGCAGGAAGGTGGGAAAGGGAAAAATAAGGCTTCTCTGGGAAATTGGGAGGTAGTGGTTTCTTTTTCATAATGAAAGGCCCCATGAGGGCAAGAAGAGTTAATGTGAGGTGTTTCCTGGGCTCTTTCAACTTATCTTTAATGTGAAAAAGGTGTCATTTCTTGCTACTCTGGGGTGTAGAAGTTGGACACTATTTTCAGACAGTCTGAGATGGTCTGAAGTGGAAACCTGGATAGGTCAGTAGGGAGCTCCTGAAGATTAGCTCAGGCATTTTCCAGGAGTTAATCTGCTTCAGCCCTGGGTGTAGAGTTCACTGATGCTCGTGAATTAAAGTACCTATGCTTGTTCACTTACACTGCCTTTCATTTTTCTCTCTTTTCCCTTTTCTTTGTTAAGCATTGCAGGCTGTATGTACCGAGTCATTCAGACAACGGGACCAGATGGAAAAAACCTTCTGAAATTGCTTCCCATTTCTAAAACTTCTGGAAGCTTTGTGCCAGTAGTTCAGTCTCCAGCCATGCCAAATAATTCTAACGCAAACGTTTCTAGCCCAGTCCATCTTACTTTTAAGGCACAGCTTGGCAATACTGCTGCACCTTCATCTGTTAAAATACCTATTTTTCAGCCTCCTAATCCTGAAAAGATTATTCTTACAAGGACATTAGACAAGCAGGAAAGTGTTAGGGCAGGTTCTGAAAAGGAGAGCTTGATTCCAAGTACAGCTGCCAATGCCCAGAGAAGCTGTGTGCCCATGGATGGAGCATCCTTGCAGAACGTGGCCGTCTCGAGCTCCTCTCACCAGAGCAGCACAACCTACATGGTGGTGAACACCAAACCCCTCCCAGTGACTGTCAAGTCTCCAGTGCTGCCCTCTGGACACCACCTCCAGATTCCAGCTGATGCAGAAGTGAAATCTGTCCCAGCGTCTGTTTTGCCACCTGCAATACAGCAAAAAATCCTGGCAGCTGCAGCCACCAACGTGTCTGGAGGGGCCGACAGTACAAAAATGCCGACGGTGATTTACGTGTCCCCCGTGAACACAGTGAAAACCTCCCAAGTGCTGCCCAAGCGCTTGCAGAGCTTTTGCCCCAAACCTACCACGGAAGTTTCAAAGACACTGATAGTGACAGCTGCCCAGAAGGGATCTGGTTCTTCTCCTGAGCCAGTCACATCTGAGGGGCAGCAGTGCCAGCAAACTCCCATGAAATGGGTCGTGCAAGAAACTGCCTCGGTCTCAACAGCTTGTCTCATCCCTGTGAAGTCTTCAAATAACGTGGCTTCCAAGATCCTGAAAACTTTGTCAGACACGAAGAATGTAGAAGTTAATCCTGCCAATATTTTGCCGCTCTGTTCCAATGGTCCTGTTGGAAGCCAAACCAAAATCACACCTTTAAAAGATAATGCTCTGGTTATGTACAATGGGAAAGTGTATTTGTTGACCAAAAGAGGCTCTGATATTCTGTCAGCCCAGGCTGACAAACAAACATCTTCCTCTTCTGATGCTTTACTTAAAAAGGAGACACTCAAGCAAATTGATTCTACTGAAGTCAATAAAATAACCAGTAAAGTGGTGAACCTGGTGTTGTCAAAAAGCAAAGGAGTGGTGCTGTCTCAGAAAGATCCAAAACCATGTACAGTCCCCAGAAATTCATCACCAGTTGGCTTAAGAAATGACTTAAAATCCTCACCAGCTGGTCTGCTGACACCAAGTGCTAAGCAGCAGGATACCACTGTAATCCAAAGACAGAGTTTGCCCTTCACCAAGAACGTTTCTTGCAGTGGAGTGATCCCAGTTCCAGCGGTAGAGATGCAGGAAAGTGTGTGGCAAAATGGCAAAGACATGAGTCATTCCCAGAGGGCAGCAGGGGCTGTGTTACCTCAGGCTAAGCAGGAACGTGCTGTCAGTGGGCACTGGCCAAAGGTAATAAATCATAAACATGCCACCTCAGTGTCTGGTCAGTGGTTATGTGTTCCTGGTTTTAGGTGGATAAAATGGCTCTTGATGAGTTCACACATTTTTGTAAGCAGATATCCTGGGAATGCTGCTTTAAGGTTGGTTCTAGTCAGTAAATGGCATTTTTCCCAATAATTTTGCACTGTGCAAGTGAGAAATGCATAGAAAAGAAAGGGGCAGAGGAAAGGTGGCTTTTGATTTACTCATAAGATAAATGGTCAGCAATAACTGAACTCCAGAGAGGCTGTTCGTGGTTTGGGCTCTTAGATGTTGATTCCACATGCTCACAGCACAGCCTTAGGGCTGTAGGGATGATGTAGGGTTAGAGAAGGACAATTTTTTGGCTTCACAAGAGGAAAATAAGTTGGAAGAGCAGAGTTTGTCCTCCAGAGACAGCTCTGGTGTTGCACTGTCAGCTCCAGGCTCCACTCGCTCTGACAGCCACGGGCAGGAGCTGTGTTTCCTTCCTCCCCTGCCCTGGTGGGGAGGGTCCACCTCCTTCACTCTTGGGTCCATGTCAGGCAGAAGGAACTCTTGAGATCCTTAATGGCTGCACTGACATATTCTTTTAAGATCATAATGTTTAAAGTATGTTAAAATCCCCAAACTCCCCACGCAGGATTGGGAGTCATGTTTTTAGTAGTTCCAGAGGCCAGGATGAATTTATCTCCAGAGAAAAAAAATAATTCTGAAATTCATTTGTATTGTCCAGGCAGAACAGAAATGTCAGCTGAGTGTATTTTTGCAAATTTTAGACATTTAATCGTTGCAACAGACTGTAAGACCTAGTTTTTTTTTATTTTTTTGTCACCTAAAAAATGGTTGAAATACCATTTATTTTCTTCAAAGTTGTGTGATGCCAAGTGTCAGCATTTGCATTTGCTTTAACCTTGGTGAGAAATAGCTCCATGAATTTGGTGTTCTTGTCCCTAAATTTGCAAACCCCTGGATTGCAGAGTTAAGACACTACCTGTTCTTCCCTCCTCTTTCTTTGGTACTTTGAAGGGGTAGAACAAGTAATTCTGTAGTTGCTTCTTTTATTTCTGTGGTTGCTGGTTGACCTGGACATTTTCTGGATGTTCCACAATGTACTTGGGATGTTAAATAACAAGTGTTAGACCTACGATAATTTGTATATAACTTCTCAAAGTTGGCTTTTCTGTGTTAAATGTTAACTTTGTTAAATGTAGCTCTTGGAGAACGGCAGACAAAATAAATGTTCACCTGTCTTCCTAGTACCTAGCTTTTGTATATTAATGTATTTTATCTATTTATATATATAGAGAGAGAGAGAGAGTGAGAGAGTAGTTGATGACTCTCTCACTGTTTCTGTATTTCAGATCCAATGTGAAAGGATGGATTCACCGGGAAAGGTTATTCAAATCAAACACCAAGAGCACCTACACTGGCAACAATTCTTGGAATTAAGGAAAAAATTTGGGCTCTTCAAGGAGGAGAGAGTTTACCTTACGAGAATACCAGTAAGGGCCTTCTGTGAGAGTCCAGAAGAAAGGGTTTGTTCCCGTGACAGCTCGGAGAGGAAAAATGATTCTTGCAGTTCGTCCTCATTGGATGTGGAAATAAAGAGTCATCATCAGGAATGTGTTAAAGAGGAAAAGGTATCTGGGATTTTTCAGTGCTAAACACACTCAGAAAGCAGTGTATGTTTAGTCAGTACAGAGCTGGGGGTGTTTGGAGCCTCCCACCTCAGGATTCACCAGGAGAGTCAGGAGTTGTTTGGATCTCTGTGCAAATTGTTCCTAGAGCTTGTTTGAGATTTCTGTATGACTCGAGCACCCTCCAGCAATTTTTATCCTCATTACTGGGTTTTGCTGGAGGAAACTTGAACAACAAATGCTTCTGAGAAGACTGTCCTACTACTGTGGTGATGGTCCTTGTTGGAATAGGGATCCTGACTTATATTTAAGCCTCTGCAGGTGGTTATGTTTATCTAGCAGTGCAGTGGGTACAGACAGAGGAATGGGTTTGTTAAAAGAAATTTACTTGTGGATCTGTCCAATCTTTAGAATTGCAAATGTTGTTATAAACTTTGTCATTGGTTGGGTACTTCTGGAAGGAAGAACTTCCTTGTTAATGCATGGAAAGCATTTTATCCATCCAAGTATTTCTGTTTGGCTACATTTTCTTCTGTGTGATTCTACTCAATCAAAGACTTTCTCAGGTTTTACTAATTTTGTGCCAATAATTGAGCGGATCCATGGCTGCTTTTAACATTAACCCATCCCTTAGAAGTGTCCAAGGCCAGGTTGGATGGAGCTTGGAGCAACCTGGTCTGATGGAAGGTGTCCTTGCCCATGGCAGGGGGTGGAATGGAATGGGATTTAAGGTCTCTTCCAGCTCAAACCAGGATGTGATTCCATGATTCAAATAATAAAACATCTGAGAGGAGTTTAGTCTGATAATGGACATTATTCCTCAGATTGATGTTTTGGAAATGTAGACATGAAGAATTCTTCTGCACTGAATTTTCCCATCCAATTAGAAAGTTTTTGTCTTGCAGTAGTGTTAACTTAAACAGTCTCAGGAGATGGTGGGCATGCCCAGGAAAGGCAGACATGCAGTGTTGACTAAGGAAGGAATACATTGTTCTGCAGTTGTTAACTGGGAATCTTTGCTAGGAAAACATGGAACGCAGAAATACTTTGTTCCTTTGCTGAAAGAAGCTTCTTCCAGGCAGTAATTTTAAAAAGCTTGCAACAAATAACTTGTAATTGTGCTTAGAGAACTTGCTGTTATAATGTAGCTGATGCCAAGTTTTCTGTTTCTAACTGTGCAGATAATAGTGGATCTGGAAGAGGATTTGACTAGGAAAAGGAAAATAAAACCCTCACCTTCGTCAGACAGTGGCAAGAGGAGGAGAACTTCAATCAAGTCAGCCACAAGTCCCAGTTTAGAAATCAGCAGCTCGAGTTCCAGTGCACTTAACAGGAGTGTTTCACCTCCTCCAGCCTCACCACAGCCAAGTGCTCCCACTGGCTCTGTCGGAGTGTCTCTGTCCCTCCAAGGGAGGGACCCGGAGCAGGACGCGTGCTCCCGGTACAGTGACACTACGCACCCGGGGATTTCAGTTTTAGTGACTTCTGAAGAGGTTACTTCCATCCTGGAGGGTTCTTTCCGAGATGATGCTTTCCCTGTGGCTCCCCCGGACCTGGATGAGACGATACGGGATGAGAAAATCAAGCGCCTGAAGCAGCTCCTGCGGGAGCGGGAGGCGGCGCTGGAGGAAATGCGCCGGGAAATGCAGCAGAGCTGAGACGCCTGTCCTGGGGATCCCAGCCTCCTGCATCACCTCTTCAGTGACCTCCAGAGGAAATCCCTTGCTTAAATGAGTATCTCTGATAGATGGAAGAACTAGGTGAATTTTAAGTATTTGTGTATTTAGAGAACTGTAGGTTTTTGTTAAATGCCAGAAATAAGAGACTTGGACCATCAAATTCTACGTCTGGGACACGATCCAAGAGCACAGACAAAGGGCATTTTTACCAGCATATTCCCTATATTTTGAATCGAGGGGGTTCTGTATTAGTCTTAGCAAATAAACTTTCCCCTTTTGAATTCCATGGCCTGGCTCTTAGAACCCCAATGCAAATTGCAAACCCTAGTTGTAGATACCTTTTTGTTTGTTTTTCTCATGTTCATGAGAACTTTGAATTCCTGAGAACTGTCAATTTTCAGACAAGGTCAAGTCAGTGGTTAATAAATGCTATTTAAAGGATCTGGGAATTAGACTTTAGACAATAACAATGCAGATATTTATACAAAACCTCTTGATGTGAAGACAGAGGCAGAAGGAGCCTTGTGAGAGTTGTTTGGATTCATGGCTCTCCCTGTCATTATTGTGAGCCTTTATAAGGCCTTGGCCAGCTGTGCAATATGGAAATTTGGTTGTGGGGTTGTTTTGGAAGGGTGGGATGTATTTTTTTAGAACAAAATTCTGTTAATAATAATTTCATGAAGCTAAGACTTCTTTATCCCTGGGTGGTATCTCTAACAATCCTCAGTGAGTGTCTTTTAATTTGTTGTTTGAACATGTCTCTTGCCACCTTCAGTTATGGTACCTTTGTTTGCCTTGTAGGAGAGGATGTGCTCTCAGACTGTCTTTACATCCTAAGTTTTATAGAACTTTGTGTGTATTTTCCCACCATGCTCTGTTGTATGTATAAGGACACCTTTTCTTGTCCTCTGTTGTCCTTGTCTTTGATCCTTGCAGGTTCCTTCTGCAATTCCACCAATTAATAACTTTTTTTTGCCAGCAGTTTGTAATTGTTTTGTTCTTGTCTATATTTATGTTAATGTTAAACATCACCAATCCTGGCAGAGCTCCGCTGCAGAGTTGAGTTCATGGGAGGCTGTTTTTTACTGTCCTTTTGTTTTTATTCTTATTTTGTTGAATTTTAATCAAATTTTCATCTGCAGGGTTTTCATTTAATATCCCTTGGATGCCCAGTTTATTTATAGGGTTTTGGTGGAGGATGGACATTTCTTGGAGAGCTTAGTCCTGTATTCCTTATGTAAATAAGTTTTGACAGTGGGAAAAATTCCAGTGGATTGGAGAGGCAGGAGAGGTTTTTACAAGGGAAGGAGGTTCATGCTCTGAAGAATCACAGAATCAGAGAGGGGTTTGGGGTGTAAGGGACCTTAAAGGTCATCTCATTCTACCCTCTGCCACTAGGTCAGGCTGCTCCAAGCCCTGTCCAGCCTGGCCCATGACACTTCAGGAACAGGGAGAGCTTGAGCTAGACCAAGGTGATGGACCAGATGCACAGTGGTGGGTGAGGAGGGAAGGTGAATAATGGAAATAAACTCTGCAGGGACTGAGGTTACTTGGTAGGAGGGAAGTGTGGCAGAACAAGCAAATCAGGGTGGTGCTGTGGTATCCAGGGGCTCACTGTATATGAGATGGGTGTTTTGGGACAGAATTGACCTTGGCCAGCTCCCAGACACTCACCTGCTCCACTCGCTCCCCTCCTGTGGGATGGGGGAAAATAGAAGAATGGAATTGTGGGTGGAGATAAAGGCAGTTTAACAGGTCAGGTAAAAGCTGCTTGCAGAAAAAGTAAAGTCAGGAATTCAGTCACCGCGTCCTGTCAGCAGGCAGAAGATCTGCCATTTTCGGGGTCTTCTGGTCACAGAATTTGTCTTCCAAGTGAATACTGTGCACACAGAATGTCCTTCCAACCTCCTGCTTTCATAAAGGTTTTATTTGCTGAGTGTGGCCTATTGTGGCATGGAATATCCCTTTGATCAGTCTGGGAAGACTGTCCAGGCTGTGTCTATTCCCAGTTTTCTGTCCATCCCCCAATTCCTGTCCATCCCAAGCCAGCTAGGGGGTGCACAGCGAGAGAAGGAGAAAACCTGGATGTCGTGGGAGCTCTCCTCGAAACACGGGTGTGTGATCAGCAGTCTCCTCAAAAATCTCAAACACGGCATGATGTAGGGCTACTGCTACATTGACTCCATCCCACCTGAAAGAGTGAAACAGGAATTGGGAAGGAGATGGAGGCAGCCTTGTGTCCTGTGTCTGGTGCTGCAGTCACCTGGTGGATACTCTTTCAACAGGCTTTGCTCACTTACTGTCATCTAACAAATGTCTGTCCTGTATTTTCCAACTATCTCCAAAAAAATTAATGAAGCCGAGTTCTCTTATCCTCTCGTGTCACTTGAGGATTCCAGCATGGACATTCTACAATGCACCGTCTTCTTTCTCCCAGATCCTCTTTTACCCTAACAAAGTAGTCCATTTGCCTGAGTTTTTTGTAGAGACAATAAAATGCTAAAAGTTGGGAGAAGAATCCTCACTGCAAAATTTTGAAGAAATGTGACCAGGATTTGGTGGAAGAAGGTGGATGGGCTGTGTCCAATACAGTGATGGAAAACACCTGGTGTGGTTCAGAAAAACAGAGTGAAACCAAGTATGGAAGAGAGAGATCTGCCTTGGAACAACATCAGTGCAAGGTTGGAGGGATTACTGAGAGCCAAGAGAAGCTTCTTGATGTTCTGATGGGGGAGAGTTGTGCCAAGAGGAGCAAAGGGGCTTCTGACAGCCAGGGACCTTGAGGCTGTTGGAGCTGCTCCTCATCCAGACTCACCATCTGCAGCACGGATTGGATTTTGCTGCCCTGTTCATCCTTGAACTCCTGTGATTTATGAAGAGTTCTGGGAATGCTGGCTGTCACCCCAGGAGTGAAGGTGACTGGTGACCATCCCTGAGTGCGGCCCGGGCTGGAAGGAAGCTGTTACACACTGGGATTGCTGTGCTAAGTACACACGAAATCCATGGATTTAGGGTATGAATTACAACTTCAAGCAAATTCCTGGGGAGAAGAGCAGAGATGGCAGTGAGTGCTGGACAGAACAGATCAGGAAGCAGAGATGGTGCTGGTCAAGTTGCCAACATCAGCCAAACCTGGTCCAACTCCTGGCCAGGACTGTTGCTGTGCCTGTCTGCTGTACTCGAGACCCACCACAGCCCCAGAACTTCTGTGTGAGGCACAAACCTTCACAAAGGTCTGTCCCAGACGTAGAATAATTGGATCCTTTAGATTGGAAAAGACTCTCAAGATCATCAAGTCCGACCATAAACCTGAGGTAGCTGAGCCCAGCACTGACCCAGATGTGGGCACCTGGGGGTGGCTTTTAAGGGGCTGTACCAGGAACACCCATCAGATGAAGTTCTGGACAGACAGTAGCAGTGTCGTGTTCACAACACAGCAGAGCATAATTGATCCCGGAGGTTCTGGAATGTGTTGAGGATAAACACCTTCTCCAGGCGTGAGAGGAGCTGTGCTGGACCTTGTGCTCACCAACAAGGAGAACTGGTGGGGAATGAGAAGCTCAAGGGCAGCCTGGGCTGAGTGAACATGGAATGCTGGATTCAGGATCCTCAGGGCAACAGGGAGGGCACAGTGAGCCCTGGGATTCAGGATGCCTCTTTAGGGATCTGCTTAGTTGAGTCTCATGGGATAAAGCCCTGGAGGGAAGAGGGGCCCAGGAGAGCTAGTTGATATTTAAGGATCACCTCCAAGCTCAGGAGTGACGCACCCCAAGCACGAGGAAGTTGGACAAAAACTCCAGGGCCTATGAGGGTGAGCAAGGAGTTCCTGGACAAACTCAAAGAGTGTGGAAGCAAGGACAAGCAGCCTGGGAGGAATACAGAGGGATTGTCTGAGCAGCCAGGGATCAGGTTAAGAATCCTGATGCCCTGGTAGAGTTAAATCTGCTCAGGGACATCAAGGGCAACAGAAAAGCTTCTGTAGGTACATTGGTGATAAAAGGAAGACTGGGGAAAATGTGGGCCCTCTCCAGAAGGAAATGAGACACTTGTTTACCCAGAGCATTGAGAAGGCTGAGGTTCTCAGCATTTGTGCCTCAGTCTTCACTGGAAGTGACCCAGTCACACCACCAGAGTTGCAGGGGCAAAGGCAGGGACTGGGAGAAGGAAGAACCATCCACAGTAGGAGAATGACAGAATTCCAGAACCTTTAAGGTTGGAAAAGCCCTCCAAGGTCATCAAGTCCAGGCTGTGACCGATACCCACCTTGTCACTCAACCCAGGGCACTGAGTGCCACATCCAGGGCATTCCTTGAACATCTCCAGGGATGGTGACTGCATCAGCTCCCTGGGAAGCTCCTTCCAATGCTTGACCACCCCTTGCAGGAAGAAATTCCTCCTGATGTCCAACCTGAAACTTTCCTGGTACAACTTGATGCTGTTACCTCTTGTCCTGTCCCTTGTTCCCTGGGAGCAGAGTCTGCCCCCCCTCTGGCTGCCCCCTCCTGTCAGGGAGTTGTGCAGAGCCAGAAGATCCCCCCTGAGCCTCCTTTTCTCCAGGCTGAACTGCCCAGCTCTCATCCATTCCTAATAGGACTTAAGCTCCATACCCTTCACCAGCTCCACTCCTTTTTCTGGATTTGAAAAGATAAAATTCAGGAATATTTAAGGAATATGGAGGTGCATAGGTCTGTGGGACCTGATGAGATGCATCCATGGATCCTGGGGGAACTGGCAGAGAAAGTTCCTAATCCACTCTCCATCATATTTGAGAAGTTGTAGCAGTTCAGAGAAGTTCCTGCTGACTGGAAAATGGGAAATCTGACCTCATTTTTCAAAAGAGAAATAAGGCAGATACAGTGCACTACAGGCCAATCAGTCACGCTGGTGTCCAGCAAGATCATGGAGAAGATCCTTCTGGAAACTCTGCTAAGGTACATGGAAAATAAAAGGTGATTGGTGACAACCAGCATGGCTTTACTAAAGACAAATCATGCCTGACAAATTCAGGCCTTTTATGACAAAGTGACAGTGCTGGTAGGTGAGGGCAGAGTGACTGACATCACCTACCTGGACTGTGCAAAGCATTTGACTCTGTCCTGCAGGACAGCCTTGTCACAAAACTGGAGAGACGTGGGTCTCACGGGTGGAACGCTCACTGGATGAGGATTGGTCGGATGGTGGCACTCCAGGGGTTGTGGTCGGCAGCTGTAGAGAAGGATGTCCGAGTGGAGCCCAGTGACAAATGGTGCCCCCAGAGGTCCTGTTGGGACCAGTGCTGTCTCTGTGAGTGACATGGACAAGTGGGATTGAGGCACCCTCAGCATGGTGCTGACAGTGATATGTTTGGTGGGGTCACACATTGGAGGGAAGGGATGGGGCATCCAGAGGGACCTGGATGGGCTGGAGAGGTGGGATCGTGTGAACCCCATGAAGTTCAGCAAGGCCAAGGACAAGATCCTGCCTCTGGGTTGGGACGACCCCCAGCACAACTCCAGGCTGGGGGATGAATGGAGCAGCCCTGAAGAGAAGGACCTGGGGGTGTTGGTGGATGAGAAGTTCAACAGGAAGTGACTCCCTCAGTGATGAGGGAAGGCTGACAGATCAGTTATCTAGACTTCTGTAACCATTTGACGTGGTTCTCCCCCAGCACCCTTCTCTACCCTGGAGAGATGGATTTACCGGGTGGACTGTCGGGTGAATGGAATGGGTTGGAGGGTTACATCCAGGCCCTTGTGGTCAACGGCTGAGTCCCAATGAACATCAATGACCAGGGGTCTCTCACGAGTCTGTACTGGGATCAGCAGTGTCCCTCAGGGGTCTGTACTGGGACCAGCGCTATTTAATATCTTCATTAATGACAAATGAAGGGATCTTGGGCACCCTGAGCAGGTCCACAGGTGACACGGAGCTGAGGGGGCAGGGACACCCCTGAGGAAGAGAGTCATCGAGAGGGACCTGGACCAGCTCAGAAGTGGCCCATGGAAAACTCAGGAGGTTTAACAAGACCAAGTTCCAGGTGCTGCGCCTGGGTCAGGGTGACCCTGGGATGGATCCAGGCTGGGGGTGAGCAGATGGAGCAGCCCTAGGAGAATGACTTGGGGGTGTTGGTGGGTGAGACCTGGACATGCCTCAGCCCAGAAACCCTCCAAGCCCTCGGCTGATCCCCTAGCGTGGGCAGCAGGGGAGGGGGGTTCTGCCCCTCTGCCTCACTCAGGTGGGACCTCACCTGCAGAGCTGCCTCCAGCCCTGGGGCCCAACAGCAANCCATTTGACGTGGTTCTCCCCCAGCACCCTTCTCTACCCTGGAGAGATGGATTTACCGGGTGGACTGTCGGGTGAATGGAATGGGTTGGAGGGTTACATCCAGGCCCTTGTGGTCAACGGCTGAGTCCCAATGAACATCAATGACCAGGGGTCTCTCACGAGTCTGTACTGGGATCAGCAGTGTCCCTCAGGGGTCTGTACTGGGACCAGCGCTATTTAATATCTTCATTAATGACAAATGAAGGGATCTTGGGCACCCTGAGCAGGTCCACAGGTGACACGGAGCTGAGGGGGCAGGGACACCCCTGAGGAAGAGAGTCATCGAGAGGGACCTGGACCAGCTCAGAAGTGGCCCATGGAAAACTCAGGAGGTTTAACAAGACCAAGTTCCAGGTGCTGCGCCTGGGTCAGGGTGACCCTGGGATGGATCNCCCAGGTTCCCCAGAGAAGCTGTGGCTGACCCATGCCTGGAAGTGTCCAAGGTCAGGTTGGATGGGGTTTGGAGCAACCTGGGCTAGTGGAAGGTGTCCCTGCCCATGACACAGGGGTGGAATGAGATGAGCTTTAATGTCCCTTTCCACCCAAACCATCTTGGGATTCTGTGAGGTCTGAGGATTGTCCACAGAATAAATTCTAGGGCAGAGCTGAAGCAGGGCCACCAACAATAGCCCAGGCCTGGGTTGGATGCTCAAGCTTGGACTCATGTGGAGCTCATGGGCCATGAATGTGTGAGGAGGTCCCAGGGGGCTGGTCAGGGCAATTCAGGTGCATTAGTGGACCCTGTAAGTCTGTTCAGTGCTTGGTCAGGCATTGAAAGGGGCTGCCCAGGGAGCTGGTGGAGGCACCATCCCTGGCCTTGTTTAAAGGGTGTCTGGATCTCACTGAGTGATGTAATTATGGGGCTACAGTGGCAGTGTGGGATGGACTTGGATGGATGATCTTGAAGGCCTTTTCCAACCATGATGATTCTATGGGAGGTGGGACCCAACTGTGGATCGTGACTGTTGGTGGGGTTGCAGAGAAAGGGGAAAAGGCAGGAATTAACTCTGGAGCAGCTAGGAGCAGGGAGCTGCTCCTTGGTGCTGCTCATCCCTGTCCCTTGGCAAAGGGTAAGAGAGCAGGAAAATGGTTTTCGTGGCATTGAGGAGGTTTTTAAACAGAGAAGATCTGAGGCTGAACTTCCATGGATCTGTGAGTGAGCAGGAATCCCAGCACATGGTGCTGGGCTGGTAGGGTAGCAGAGAGGGGGCTTTGGGGGGTTTAACTGTAAACCCAGGAATGTACTGGTTTGGGCAGTAAAATCAGAATCTTTGAGGTTGGAAAAGCCCTCTGAGATCATGGAGTCCAACTGTTCCCCAGCACTGCCAAGGCCACCATTGATCATGTCCCCCAAGTGCCACATCCACATGGTTTTTTAAAATCCCTCCAGGACTGGTGACTCCACCACTGTTGTGGGCAGCTGTGCCAGGGCTGGACAACCCTTTTGAGGGAAGAAATTTTTCCTAATGTCCAACCTAAACCTCAGTCTGCCCTGGCTGGCTCATCACAGTGACATTAAGTTATAGAGAAATTCCTGCTCTCTGGGGCAGGAATTGCTTCTGGGAGCAGCAGGTTGGATGTCTGTTGTCAGGATCAACCTCTCCAGGTTTCACAGGGATCCATGGAGAAAGCAGTGAAGGCCAGGTGAAGAAAGCCTTGTGAGTAGGCAGATGCCTTCTAGAGCCTCCTTGAGAGCTACATGAATGAATCAATTGGGGTTTTTTCTTCTCCTTCCATCATACCAGGCAAAGAGCTCGAGATCTCCCTCCTTCTCCACAGGGATCCCATCACTGTTGGGACCATCACTTGCTTAAACCATTTGTCTGATGAGCCTTGAGGGAGGCATAAGTTTCTCTCAGCTGAAACATCACATTTTCTACATTGGAGCAGTTAATCAGGAAATGGGGTTCACCTATTCCCTGCTTACGAAGTGTGTGGCCAAGTGTGTAGCTCTCCAGGGCAGCTGGAATCCCTAAGGATTCATCAGCAGGTAAAATACAATGCCTGGGAAACCTTCCCAGGCAATGGAGCCCAGGGTTCTCTGTGACTCCACGTGAATCACATCCACCCATCCTCTCACCCCACTGCCCTCAGAAGTATGGCATCTTTTGGCCCCAAATATTGTTTCCACCCTGTGGATTGTCTGACCTCTGGCTGAACCAGGCTGGAAATGCAGTAACAAGGATGGAGACATCCCATTTAAATCTGGGAGAAAGAAACTGCTCAGGGAACTGCTGGGCTTTCCAGGAGGCCTCCAGCAGTTCTCTCCTGGTGCTTTGCCTGCTCCTTGAGGAAGGCAAGATGCCAACATAAGGGATGCTGGTGTGGGAGGAAATGTGCTGGAGCTCATGTACCAGCCTTGAGAAGTAACCTGGGAAGGGAGCTGAGCTATACCTGCCAAGCAGGGCTCAGAGGCAGCTGAGGAGGTACTTGGTAGGTCTGTATGTAATCAAATATACCCTTAATCTGCTGTACTTTGGTAGAATTTGAGATACTTGTTTTTAAGGCTTCTGGATTGGTCTGGGCATGACTGTGGAGCGTGGGAGGTTATCCCCATGGATTGACCCTGGAAGCAGCTGGTGTGTCTGACACAACAGAAGCTCATGGAGCTCAGCCTCTGGAGCACACAGACACTGCACAGGGTTGTGATGTGGGCTGTCAGCACTCTGGGAGCTGCTGGAAGCAGCCAGAGGAAGGAACACGTGGCTTAGGCTGGCGCCTCTCGGGGAGCACCAGGGATGTCGAGGACACAAGAACAGGGGTCACACTCTGGGGTGTTTAAGGGACAGCTCTTGGCTCGGGAGGGAACAGGACGTGGGCTGCCTTGGCCAACTCTTCCACCTGTGCAACAGGGACCCTTGGCCTAAGAATTCCTGGGCCAACCTGCCCATCAGCTCCAACAACTGCCAGGGAGAGGGAGGGAGGGAAGGCCAGGTTGGACAGGGACTGGAACAAGCTGGTCTAGCAGAAGGTGTCCTTGGGCATGGCAGGGGGTAGAATGGGATGGGCTTTTTAAGGTCCCTTCTGAGCCAAACCCCTCTGGAATTCCATGGCTGTATGGTTCCTGCTGCTCCCTGTCACACCTCTCCAGAGCCAGCACAGGGCTGCCCTTCCAGCAGGAGGGAGCTGCTCAGCTGCCTCTTGATCTCCAGAGCAGGCTGTGATGTGGTTTTTCCCTGTGGGCTGCTCAAAGGATGGGGTGGCTTTGGGGTCCATCCCATCTGGCCAAAGTGCAGGGCATGGATCAGCCCCCTGGGCCCAAGGGAGCAGAGGTGAGGCTGGAGGCCCAGCCATCCAAAAGGATTTGCCCTGAGGAGCACAGGAGAGAGGAGGGTGAGGGAGGTTAAACTGGGTGTGGAGGAAGAGATGAGGAGACACAACTCATTGAATAACCTTCATTTAATCCTTCATGACATTGGAAAATGTAGAAATGTCACAGACTCATTCACAGTATTGGTAACATTTGCATTGCTTTGGTTAATAGCAAAGCCCTTGATGTCAAGTACAAGACAATCACTTCATACTTTTTTTAATATAAAATAAATGTTTAGAAATAAAAGCTGTTATTGCTATTAAATTCCTGAGTTCTCTCCATCCATCAGATGCTCCCTGCTATGAGCAGTGCCTGCTCCTCTGCCCTGAAGCTCCCTGGGCTCTCGTGCAGGGTCGGGCCCTGCAGGCTGACCACGGCTCGCAGGGAGATTTTCTGTGGAGGGAAACAAGAGGAGTCCCCATGAGTGGCTCCCTCACTGCCTTGGCACTGGGAAGTTCAGTGGCCACAGGAAACACCAGAGATTTTTGTTAACACCAATAGATCAGCTCAGAACCATGTGCCTGGCTCCTAGCTGTGCTCTGGACTGGCTCCATTGTCTGCCTTGTCCTGGAGGAAAAGGGCCCTGTGGCTGTGATGGGTCTGGAAATGAAGCCAGTCAGGGGCAGTCAAGGCCAGTTAAAGCCAGCCTGATGCTGGAGCTGTGGTAACACAGCAGGGACAGACTCTGTGGGGTCCCACAGAGCTGCTCATGGGTCTCCAGGCCTGGTGACTGATCCATGCCAGGTTAATGGCTGGACTCCATCACCTTAAAGGTCTTCTCCAACCAAAACAATTCCATGATCCCATAAAATCTAAGGCTGCCCTGCTGCACCACACTGGGCTATTCAGAAACAGAGAATATTTACTTCATTTTACCTGGAAGTCACGGATGTAGGTGAGGAAGAAGCTGAGGAAGGAGAATGCCAGTGACCACTCGGAGATGGTGCTGATCATGTGGGGGATGTAGCCCTATGTTACAGAGGGGAAAAAAATCCATGTGAAAACTGCTCTGGAACCTGCAGTGGCACAAGGATGGCTTGTCACATCCCATGTGAGATCCTGCATCCACAACTATTCCCACTGGAAGAATGAAAATGACCAGGAAAACACCTGCTCCAACTGGGATGATGCCCACTGGGAATTTAATACCCACCTGCAAAACCTGAAGGGTCAATCCAGAGCTCAACTAACAAAGAGCAGGGAGGTTCAAGGCCCTCCTCAAGATGCAGGAGGGATTAATTTAGAGTTACACTTGAAGATCCAACAGTTTTGTGAGATCAGAACTTCAGCAAGCTGGTACAGGTTGCCCAGAGCAGCTGTGACTGCCCCATGCCTGGAAGTCCAAGGCCAGGTTGGACTTGGAGCAACCTGGGATAGTGGGAGGTGTCCCTGCCCATGCAGGAGGTGGGACTGGATGGGCTTTAAGGTCCCTCCCAACCCACCCCAGGCTGGGATCCCTTGATTCCAAGGAGCTGCCAGCTGGTTTGGCTGGCACAGCTGTCTCCTCTCCTACTCCAGTCTGTGTTGTGAGCTGCAGAAGTTCCCACCTGTCTCTCCAAACCCAGCTGGATTTGGTCTCCATTCTCCCCTCTCCCCCCCACCCCCCTTAATCACTTACTCTTTCCTGGGGGTCCCAGTGCAGCTTCTGCACCAGGTTCTGTCCATACAGGCCACTATACAACACAACTGAGGACACAAACACTGCGGGAAGAGGTCAAGGAATATTCAAGGCCAAGAATGAAGAAGATGGAACTTGCAGGCTGTGTCAAACTGAGGCTGCAAGGTCTCAGCCTGAGGAGCAGTAATGGTGCCACAGACTGTTCACATTGTGCCCTTCAACCCACAGCTTGTCCCAGCCTACTGGTCACGTGAAAAGGTTCATTTGAACCTAAATCCATTATTTCAGTTCTCTGTGTGCTGCGTCGCACTATTCCTCTGATCAAACACAGCACCTCATGGAAGTGTTTAAGCTACCATCAGGTGTGAGCACTTACTGAGCATTTTAATGTAATTTTACTGGTATTTCCCATCCTATTAAGAGTCTAGATCTCTTTCTCTGATGGCTTGTCAATGTCTCAATCGCCTTGCATTCTTGCTGTGGGCCACAGGTTGGAATTCTGAATCACCTGCAACAAAGAGGATTTTTGGCTTTTCTGGTTCCCTCTTAATCAAGGTTTGAGAAGTGCTTTGGATTTCACCACACATGACAATGATCCCACATTTAATCCAAGACCTGGATCTTTCTGGAGTGTTTGATGTCACTTTTTCAACATCTTACATAGGGAAGGTAACGAAAAAAGTGCTCCTGCAACACAACAAATGAAACTCAGATCATTAATTTATAGACAACCTCATTTTCATATGATTAAGATATTAACTTCTTCAATGGTTAATGAGATTAAACATCAAGAGCTTGCTGATGTGAAAGATTAATTTTGGTGCTGAACAAGGCTGGATTTCCTGGCACAAATATGGCCTTAAGAACCCAGATTCCAAAACTCATTAAAAAATGGACATGAGTGGTTTAGGAGCTCTGGTTACTGACTGGACCACAGACACCCAATTTTCTGCTGATTGAACTGGACAGCTCAAGGAGCTGTTTGTTATCTATCTGCCTGAGTTCCTGCTGCAGTGTGAAGAATTTAGTCATTGTGATATAAAAATAACTGGTTCCCCCCCCATTCTCCCCCACCCCCCATTACAGTGGGTCATCAACTGCCTTGCTCTGGGCTGGCAGTTCTGCTGTTACACTCCACCACAGGACCAGCAGAATTTTCATAGATTCAGAGAATTGTTTAGGTTGGAAAAGACCTCTGAGGTTGAGTCCAATTGTTCCCCATGGCCAAGGCCACCACAAACCCATGTTCCCAAGTGCTACATCCAACATGCCTTTTAAATCTCTCCAGGGATGGTGACTCCACCACTGCCCTGGGCACTTGTGCCAGTACCTGACCACCCTTTCTAGGAAGAAATTTTCCCCAATATTCAACCTGAATCTCCCATGGCACAGCTTCAGGCTCTTTCCTCTTGTCCTGTCCCTTGTTCCCTGGCAGCAGAGCCCAACTCCATCCTGGGGATGTCAGGGGGTTGTCAGGGAGTTGTGCAGAGCCAGAAGGTTCCCCTGAGCCTCCTTTTCTCCAGGCTGAGCTCTCCCAGCTCCCTCAGCTGCTCCTGGTGCTGCAGCCCCTTCCCCAGCTCCGTTCCCTTACCTGGACACTCTCCAGCCCCTCAGTGTCTCTCTTGTCAGGAGGGGCCCAGAGCTGTCCCCAGGAGTAGATGTGCTCCAGCAGTGCCAGCACAGGGATGGGCACTGCTGTGACCCCAGAGCTGACACAAAATACATTTCCTTCTGTCTTCCAGTACCTGTTACAACCATTTAACCCAAGGCCACAGACTTCTCCCTTTCCTCATCTTTTCCTAATTACATTATGAGCTGTTAATTTAGAACAATAATTTCCCTTTTTTCCCCCCCTCTCATTGTTATATATGTACACATCATAATTTCTACAACTTCCCTGTAATTTTGGTTAGAGTACATTGGCACAAAAACTTCTACAGATTTGAGGTTTGTGGGCTTTTGACATCTTTAAGAGTAGTGTAACTTCCTGCAGATCATATTGTTCATAAAACATATTTTAGTTTCCCCCTAGTTTGGTTCCTCCACATTCAAAGCTGAAAATCTTGTTTGGTAATACCAAAAATTTCTGTTAAATACAATTGTCCAAGTTTCTTGGATGATTTCCTTGCTGTCAGCAGGTAAGGGTTTTTCATGATGGATAACAAACCTGTGCCCCAGTGTCTCTGCTCCTCAGACTCCTACAGATTCTATAAACCTGCAGCAGCAGCAGGGAGCCCACCGAGATGCTCCAACCTTGGGAAATGGGACAAATGGTTTAGTGTTGGTACTGGCTCCCAGCCTGGAAACAAGTGGGATTGGTGGGGATTAAATCAGTGGCCTGGATACAGCTGCAGAAGGGACAGTGTTTAAGAAACAGGTTTTGCAACTTGTGTCTCTGGAATTCAGGAGGTTTGGTGGTGGTGTCCTGTTTGAAACAAAAACTGAGTTTAATTTTTAAATCCAGTGTTCAAGTCCATTGAACAGTTTCGTGATTGTTTCAATGACTGGGGAGAGGAAAAAGGCCTCTATTTCTGAGTGGGTTTGCCTACATTAGTTATATAAATATGTGGATAAATGGGAATGGATTCCCACTGTCAGAGGACAGGACTAGAAGGTCCCTCAACCCAAACCATTCCGTGTTTCTCTCTTTCTCCAAACCCCACAGCTGCTTCCAGCACGTGGAATTCAGAGCTAAAGGGGGTGATGGATTCTGATGCTGAGGGAAGGTGGTAAGAAATGCCAGTCAGAAATGTCTTTTGAACTGCAGGACAGGGAGGAGATCAGAGGTCTGACTCACCCTTGAAATGTGCTCCAGACTTGTCTCTCTCTGGGAAGTGCCAGCACAGCATCCCTGTTCTGGAGCCAGCTGGCACAGCCAACCCTGCTCCACGTGGTCTGTCAGAGTATTTCCTCTTGTGCTACATCCTGGGTTTCTTTTTTAGTTGTATCCAACACTCTGCACCATTCCTGTCCTCAGGAACACACTTTTATTTCTTACCTATTTTTTTTCCCCCATTTAAACCACCCATCCCTTGAGCACACTTCCCTTTGGCCCCATATTTTTTAATTTAGTCAGACCTCTTGGGGATAAACTCTTGTTTTTCCTATTTTCAGTCTCTGGTGTGCAGTAAGAAAGGGGAGGAGGAAGGGTAGTCACCATCCCTCTAACCTTTTTTTTCAATATCCGGGGGGAATATTAAAAGTATTAAAGGGGTTAACCATTTTCCCTGAAATTCTCAGGTTGGACTATGGAACAGGGCGCACTACAGGCTGTACAATCAGGGATGACAGGCCTCCTGTGCACCTGGTGGGGGTTCAGTTCAAGTAGGTGTAAATCTTGTGGAGGCTGCTGGGTTTTGGTGCCACTGCCCAGGCAAAGGATACTGCTCAGGATGCTGGAGCAGCTCCACAGGAACACGGCCAGGCGGGCCCAGAAGATGTCTTTGCTGTGGAGTTCAGGCTGCATCAGGTAGGACAGGATGGTCTGAACCAGCATGTAAATGGAGCCCACCCCGAAGGTCAGGCAGGCTCCCAGCACGTGGATGTAGTAGAGGATGCATTTCTAGGGAAAGAAAGTGCTGCCTGTGAAGTCAGAAATTCATTTTCTTCTGTAAACCTCTGGCATCCACTCCTCAGTGACCTTCTCCCATCCTGAGCTGAGCAGTCCTGGACCGTGCCAGTCCTCAGGAGACTTTTCTTGGAAGCCCCATTGGGAGATGTCTGGAAGCCAGAACCTGCCAGTCTCTGGAATTTCTGCTTTTGTTAAGTTCTTGTGGTGAAGTTACAGGTAACAGCTGTACCTTCAGTACAGGAATTTGTGAGAGCTCATCTCATAAATGGAAAATATCACAGAAATTGGGTGAGAGAATCCCCGTAGGTGGGCAGGGAATGGAGTGACAACATTTCTACCCTAGGAACCTGTGCATCTATGAAAGATTATGTAATACAGGACAGACACAACATGATCCTAATACCCAATTTTGGATTAAAAATAACGAGGTGTTGCATTTCTCTGAATGAACTCTGGTTTGAATAAAGATTGTTTGTCAAATTAGTATCTTGGAATACTCTGAGGGAACAAGGTTCAGTCAAGCAGCAATACTTAAAAATACCATCAAGAGAACCAAGTGTCAAACAGCAAAAATAACTTAAACCAGAAGATATTCCAAAAAACCCAACTCAACAAAAAAATATTATTAAAATATATGTGTGAGAAAATCCACATGTGTTCAGCCCTTTCCTCTCATCTCCAGCTTAGCACATGAGCCAGAGACAGGGAATAAGAAGTGTCATCTGACCTGTTGCACAAGGCAAGGCCTGGCAGCCTCCTGATCAGAGGATGATCTCCTGGCAGCAGAAAGATGTTTTCTGCCCTAAAAAGATGAGGTTCTCTGTGTATCTTACTGAGTAACTCTTAAGATCAAGCTTTTCCTTGTGCACTTTCTGTGCACAGATGAATGCTGCATCCACCATGAGAATTTCTATTTAAGAAAAAAGCAGGTTGCAAAGGTGTGTGCTCCAAAATCATGTGCTGTGCAGGGAGGTGTCTGCAAAGAGAAATTCTCCATTTTCACATTTTGGGGTCTTTAATCACCAGTGGATTTCAGGGTGAGATGCAGGTACATCACTTCCAACTTTTGTTTTGCTCAAGATTAAACAATACACAAACTATTACCAAATTAATAGGCACCTCCTGGGTTTTGACAGAAAAACTCTTTCTTGAGGGCAGTGGAGGGAAATCATGGAGTTGAGCAGAGCCTGGAGGATTCTTCTTGATGTGGAATGGGAGGCTGGGACCTCTGAGGGCTCTAGAAAATAGTAACTAGATTGAGGCCTCCAAAAGAAAAAATGCCTAGAATGAGAGTGCTGAGTTTTCTAAGACAGGGGCTGCTGAAGCACTTGAGGAGATGTGCTAGGGAAAATGTGGAGCTTCCCATGAACTTTTCCTCTTTGGTTTTCCCTGTCCCTAATCCAGCAGGAGCCCAATCCTAATCTGCAGCCTGTGGTGGCAGGCACCACAACAGAGCCCCAAAATCCATCAGGTAATTAATGCAATGAGGCTGGCAATTATACAATCACCTGGCAAACAAAACAAACAATGGAGACCTGCTCAGGGTGTGATGGGTCAGAATATCAGATTTAGTTTTTTTTGGTGTGGAAAGTATTGGGGAGAAAAAAAACCCAGAGACCTAAGATGGAGAAAATCAGAAGAATTGTTGCAGAATTTTCAAGAATTTGAGAAGGTTTGAAGGAAACTCTACCCAAGAGGGCAGGTTTTCCAGAGCTAGGCTTGTGGGGTTGGGTGGTTTTGTTGGCTTTACTTCTAGCTGTAACAAGTTTTTACTATTTGATACCTGATTCTCCTGAGCCAAAGTTGTGGGCTTTCAATCTGGATCTCAGGCTTTCAACCCACCTGGAAGGAGATCCAAGTGTGGCTTTTGAAATGCTAGGTGGTTATGAATATTTTGAAATGTCATGAACAGCTGCTTACAAGTCCCAAAGCAAATAAGGAATAACTAACAAATGATAAGCCAAACCTTATATTTTTTAACCGTTGTCTGTAGAGAATTTGACAAAAAAGCAGTTTGCCATGGCAAGTTGCTTTCTGTAAATTCCCAGTTTATCAGGTACCTCAGAACAGATACAGCTCTGGCAGGAGCAGAGCAGTGCAGGTGGAGCACAAACCTGGAAATTGGCAATAATGCAGAGTCCAAAGCAGCTCATCCATCCCAGCGTGAGGCCCAGCTTATTCAGCCTGAGGATCTTGGGTTTTTCTGGGCTGAGGGCAGACACTTGTTTGTACCGGATGTACATGGTGGCCATCCCTGCCAAAGAGAGCCACAGGCAGTCAGATTCCTGCTGGGGAGCAGTGTCCTTCTTTACCTGGGAAGATGCTGAGTGACAGAGGCAACTCTTAAAACACATGAATTTTTTTAGGGCGCAGTGAAATAGGAAAGCTGAAAGGCTGGAAGTGAAAATTGAAATAATATAATGGCAAACAAGTAAAATTAATAGATTTTTCTGATCTATTTAATTTAAAAGCCATATTAGGTTGTTTTCCCCTCTTCCACTGTTGCAGCACAGGTAAGGTGACTGCCTTAAATTTGCATTTTTATTGTTTTTACTTTTCTGCTAGTTTTTTTAATGCATTTTTTGTCCTTCTGGAATGCCCGACTGCCATACTGGCAATTCATGGATAACATCCCTGACACACACTTTGAACTGCTTGAGAGAATTGAGATTTAGTGCTCAGTATTTAGTTCTTGAGTAAGAATTCCAGGCTGGTTAATGATCTAGAGAAGGACAGCTTTCTGTACTCACCCAAGAAGGTTGAAACATTTAACATGATCCCAAATAAGCATCTTTCAGGTGGTATTGTCCCTGTATCACTGGAAAAGAGAAATGGAGTGATACATATCCTATATTATTTATATCTATATTAAAAATACTTCCAACACAACTTTACTTATTTCAGTCTACAAAAGACATGTAAAAAAAGCTCCTCCTAGATGTTTTTCACTGAATTTTTCCTTACTCAAATTATGTTGTGCTGGTTTTAGAGCAGTAGAAATCACCATGGTAAAGACAAGCTAGCCTTGGAACAGGGAATGATCATGCTCAGAATAACTGTTCCTTTCATATTGACCTTGATGCCATAAAAGGTGAATAAAAAGGATTAAAACTGGAAAAATGAAGAACATGGTAAAACTGAAACAGCAAAGCTTGAGTTATATGTATCAGCCTTGATGGAATAAAGTTGGCAATGTAGATTTTAGTATGGACTTACTGGTGCAACAAATCTGATGGCAGCGAGTGGCTTCACTCTGAGCAGAGGTGTGGTGAGGCACCCCCAGTTCCCTTGTTCATCATCATTTTAAGGGTATGTTCACAGAGCCAAAGCTTAGAGTTTTGCACAAAACCAGACACCTTTTAACAGAGTAATGCACAAATCCCAGAATGGGTTGGGTTGGGAGGGACCTTGAAGCTCATCTCAACTATCTCATTCCAGCCAGGGACACCTTCCACCAGCCCAGGCTGCTCCAAGCCCATCCAGCCTGGCCTTGGGCACTTGCAGGGATGGGGCAGCCACAGCTGCTCTGGGCAGCCTGGGCCAGGGCCTCAGCACCCTCACAGGGAAGGAATTTCTTCCTAACATTTAACCTGAATTTCCCCTCTGTCAGTTTAATATCACCTATAACTATATATATAATGGCTATAAACAGTAACTTTAGAACTGGAGCTTTTGGGTAAGAGCTGCTGTTTAAGTCTGGAGTTGGGAAGAATTCACAGGAGTGGGTTCAGTTGAGTGCTCTGACACAAGGTGGACATCACTGACCTGATGTAGGGCACCAAAGGGTCAACGTGGTGCAAGACAATTGCAGTAATGTAGGAGAACACAAACGATGCTGCTGACCACACAACCAGTGCCACGGGCAGGAACGAGAGGCCTTGCTGAAACCACCACATTTCAGGGCTGACTTCTGCCTCCAGACACTGTGAAGAACCAAATGCAAAGGTTTACTAAGAGTTCTCAAACATTTACTGAGATTCTCAAATTTACTGAGTTCTCAAGGATTTACTGAGAGTTCTCAAAAGTTTACTGAGATTCTCAAAGGTTAACTAGGATTTTACTGTGAGGACTCTGAAGTTTTGCTTTCCTTGAGGCAGGCTGCTTCCCATACAGCAGCTTGATACTGCTCTCAGTCCTCTCCTGCAAACCCAAAGTGAACACTGACTTCTCAGAAGAAATCATAAATAAGCAGAATTAAATCTGGAAATGTTAATTCTGAAATTCTTAGAGGATTGTTAGAAACCAGTACTGTCATTTTACTATGTAGCTTGGATTTGTAGCTGCCAAGAAAGGGTCGAGTGGGTCACTGTGAGTAAGTGACTTCATTTTCTTCTCTTCCTTGTGTCACACCACCAGGTCATCAGAGTGAGCTGACAGAGAATGTGTCCCTGCACTGACATTGCAACTGATGATGGCTGTGGTGGAGCCTCCAGCTTCCATTAACACTTAGCTGGGTAGATGTGGAGGAAATGACCCAAAATTACTTTAACACCTGCCCTCAATTATTCCCTGTCAGACTGTGTGACTCGACATCAGTTATAGAGTTGCAGGGCTGAAAGGGACTTAAAAATCCAATCTTGTTCATCTGTCCAACCTGGCCCTGGCCCCANCCACATCTCTTCTCCCATCCTCTCTAGATTTGGGTATTGCCAAGGAGAAGCCTGTGCTGAGACACCTCACAGAGTGGGACAGAAAATGACTTTGCCATTCTGCAACAATTTTTTAAAATTAATTTGTTTTTTAAATTTATTAATGTTTAGGATGAAATGTCAGTGAAAATATAAAAACCCCCATGTTTTGGACGAAATAAAAACTGAAGTAATGTTTAGATCTATTTATTCTATGCTGTAAAGTTAACTTTTGGAAGATATCATCGATGGAGGTTTGAGAACATAAACCAAATTTTTTTGTGGAGAGTGAATCAGAACTTTCCCATGGATTGTCATATCAATAATAACAATACTGATATTAACAGGGCAGAGACATCTTTCACTAGAGCAGGTTGCTGAGCTCCATCCAGCCTGGCTTCACAACCTGTCAGCTATCTGAGCTCACTGCTACCAACCACAACCCTCAAACTCCAGGGCTGCTCACAGCAGTTGCTGTTTTACAGGTGGGAGGAAAAGATCCACGTGCAGTGCAGTGAAATGATGACTCTGTACTCACACTGTCCAGTTCCCTAAATCCCAGCCTGACAGCAAATCTGTGTCTCAGCCCAGTTCTCTAAGAGCAAGAAGGGCCACCCTGGTGAGCTCACACACAGAGAACTGTGACTCCTGTGTACTCTTACTGCAGAAGTAAAGTGATTTGCTTCTAGCTTCAAACACAGCCAGAGCTGTTTCAGCATCCCAGAATGGCTGAGGGGGGCAAGGAGCTCTGGAAGTCACCTGGGCCATCCCCCTGCTCAAGCAGGGCCACCAGAGCCCGTAGTGCAGGATGACACCTCAAGGATGGAGACAACACAACCTTTCTGGGCAGCCTGGGATGACCAGTGCCAGTCACCCTCACAGGGAAAAGTGTTTCCCAATGGTCACTGGAGAGAAGAGAAAAGGTGTTTCAACAAAGCTAAAACCGGAGACTGTAAATAGAAGATGAAAAAGGACAAAAGTGAAGAGCAAATAATGGAGAGTGCACATCCAAGGGCATCCAGGCAAAGATCTGTATGTGGGGAAAGCAAAATAATGTTGAAACAAACTAGAAGGAAGTACAGCACTGAGAGGTTTTAGAAGGGCATGGCCTGGGGTGGAGAGGCTGAAAGAAAGAAGGAAAAGGAAGAAAGAGGAAGCACCAAGACTACAAAGTCTCATGGAGAGAAAAATTTGAAACAAAAGTGGGTGAATCTTGCAAGAGATCAGAGCTGGTAAACCTTCAAAACTCTTGAATAGAATGACAACTACAGCCTTGTAGAGGTGAAGGTTCAGCTGCTTGTGAGAAAGCTGGTTGTGGCAGGTAAAGGTGTTCAATAGGATATGTAGTGAATAAGAACAGATTGACAGAATTCAAGTTGCCTGATTTCTTGCCCATTTTTAAGCTAAATATAAAGTTTGCCATCTGATCATGATTTTAAGACTGCAATGCAGTAATGACTGTAATAACTTCACAATCCCATCTCTAGTATGAGTAAATTGGGAATTTGAAAGAGAATGCAGATTTTGCATGACATTCTCTGTCATAAATGTTATGTGCCTGGGTATGTAATTCCCACCTCCAAGCAGTCAGTCTGAATATACTTTGCCTTTTACATTTAAATATTCATACTGAGCTAACAGATTTTCCCCTGCAAACCCAACCACATTCCACATACCTGAGAAAAAGGGCATCAGAGGACATGTCACTTAAGGGGAATCCAAGGTCATTGTTCTGCTGAAGCTCCACGTTTGCTTCATTTTTCTGACTCTCTGAGATATAAAGGAAAATAAGCAAGATGTGAGGTACTTCTGAACCTCTTTCCTTGTTTGTTCTTCTTAGCACCTTCTGTGAGTCACTGCTGCTGACTGGACACAAGATCAGACTGTTGGCTTGCCCCACGGTGTTTTTCCTGCATTCCAAGTGGTTTAAGAAGTGAAGCTTGTGTGTGGTGGGAAGGTAGAAATAAAGAGAATCTGGTGTTTAAGGCTCTCTGCTTTTAGGAGTTGTCTACACAACCATTTAACTTGAAGTGAAGAGCTTTCAAGAGATGAAGTGAATGCAACCAGAACCAGTGCCTAAGACCACAGTTTTCACCTAAGAAAGGGAACAGAACATGGAGACTTCCCATTTCCTTGTGGACACACATCCCAGTGTCCAGCTGATGCAATGCTAAATACATGGCTGGAGAGGGGCTGGAGCAACCTGAGTATCACAGCATCATTTAGGTTGGAAAAGCTCTCTCAGATCATCAAGTCTAACTGTTTCCCTGGCACTGCCAAGGCCACCACTAAACCACGTCCCAGGTGCTATATCCATGGCTCTTAAACCCCCCAGGGATGGTGACCCCACCTCTGCCTTCTACAGCCTGTGCCAGTGCTGGACAACTCTTTCCAGGAAGAAATTTTTCCCAATATCCAGCCTGAACTTCCCCTGGTGCAGCTTGATGCTGTTTCCTCTTGTCCTGTCCCTGTTCCCTGGCAGCAGAGTCTGACCCCCCTCTCCTGTCAGGGAGTTGTGCAGAGCCAGAAGGTTCCCCTGAGCCTCCTTTTCTCCAGGCTGAGCTCTCCCAGCTCCCTCAGCTGCTCCTGGTGCTGCAGCCCCTTCCCCAGCTCCGTTCCCTTCCTTGGACAAGCTCCAGCCCCTCAGTGTCTCTCTTGCCAGGAGGGGCCCAGAGCTGTCCCCAAGAGTGGAGGTGCCCCAGCAGTGCCAGCACAGGGCACCACACTGGGCCTTCTGAACACACCACAGCCCAGGAGCCACTGCCCACCTGGGGACACCTGGGCTCACGTCCAGCCACTGTCACCAGCACCCTCAGATCCCTTCCCAGCTTTCCAGCCACTCCTTCCCCACCTTGGAGCATTCCACGGGACTGTTGTGACCCAAGGGCAGAAGCTGGCATTGGTCTTGTTGAGTGTTCCACTGTTGGCCTCAGCCATGGATCCAGCCTGTCCATTTAATCAGACCTTCTGTAACTCCTGACTTCTCCTCCCACGGCTTTGGGGCACTGCCTTGGGGATGCAGAGGGGCTGAAGCACTGTGGGGATGATGCTCACAGACAATGCAGATTCTCTACCTGCTGAGGGTATTCACAGACTGATTCACCTAAGCTAGGATGAGCTTAGTAAAGCAGCACAGCTATTCCCAACTCCTCCCTGCATATTGCCCTTACTACAAAATAAATGTGTCTGCACTGGCAGCTCATCAGCACTGCTGCAAAGCAAGCTGGGCAGCAGAGGAGCCCTCAGTCTGCACCCAGAGCTGCCACCAAGCCCAGAGCTGAGCCCTGCACGTGACTTATCATCATTTTTATGGGGTCTGGCACAAAGAGCACCTTCAGTCACACCCCAGAGCACTGCTGAGGCACAGCTTCTTAATGAGAGTGTAGCTGCAGGCTGGTGGAATCATGGAATCTCCTGAGCTGGAAGTGACCCACAGGGATCATGCAGCCCAACCCCTGGCCCTGCACAGACACCCCAACAATCTCACCTCGTGCATCCCTGAGAGCATTGTCCAAATGCTCCTGGAGCCTTGGGGCTGTGCCCATTCCCTGGGGAGCCTGGGCAGTGCCAGCCCCCTCTGAGGGAAGAAACTTTTCATGATACCCAGCCTGAGCCTGCCCTGGCACAGCCTCAGTCCTTCCTTGGGTCCTGTCCCTGCTCACAGAGAGCAGAGATCAGAACTGTCCCTCAGGAGGAATCTGTAGCCCCCCAAGAGGTTCACCCTGATGGCACCAGTTGGGCTCTGCTGCTCTTGCTTTCCCCAGCAGACACCTCCTCACTAATTCTCCTTACACTAAAAACAATTTGTAAATTTTTCCTCCTTTAAATTCTCTTATCTCAGTCAAGATCTACCCTGACTTCATATCTCCCTCCATTTCTCTCCCCATGAAATATTTCACAGTGAATCAAGTCAGTTTTCCCACTGTTCTGGGAGCAGACTGTACATCCCCAACACAGGCTTGGCTCCGTGCAAACCCCTGGGCACAGTCAGGGCACGGTGTACTCCAGCCTGCCCCAGCTTCCTGCTGTGCAGCTGCCTGCATCCCTGCCAGCTCCCAGGCTCTGTCTGGGCACAGAATCAGGCACCTCCAAACACCAGCAGGCAGAAGGGAATCGCCACGTGCCAGCTGCAAAGTCCTGAGAGAAATTATCATTAACGCCTCGTCCTATCCCATTGTTTTCAACAGCGAGAGGAAAACACACTCAAACTCCTCTGTTTTCATAAGCTCCTTTGCAAGCAGATTACACAACAGCAATGGCCAGCCTCAATTTTCCATGTAACTATGTATTCTTAAACATTTATCCAGATCTTCAGGCACTTTGGAGCACTAAGGGTATTTTTTCAAGCTCCAGTCTGAATATCATGGACTGTTTCCAACATCAAGAGCAAGTGAAGGAAGAGTTTCAAAAGCAAAGGAGATGTTAACCCTCTGGGAGGTGTTTGTCCCAGTGCAAGAATGCAGCCACACCCTGCCCAGGCTGGAGCAGCTGAAATAGAAACTCCCAAGGAAAATGAAAGATGGGCAAGACCATCAAGGGCAGCAAGTTCGTGTTACCTGGAATGATAAAGCTGCAAAGATGGTTGAATTACATAGGGAAAAGGGAAATTCCTGAATTACTGCTGATCCCTGGATTGTCAACCTGCCTCTTCCCTGCCCTGCCAGCCAGGCAGGCAGAGGTAAGGCCCTACCAAGGGACACTTCTTTTTGTTTCCAGCAAGTTGTCCAGTGGACAGGGCTGAGGGAAGGACAGAGGAATTTGTCTGTGCCTTCCTAAACAAACAGAGGCTGGATGGGGCTGTGTCTGAACAGCCTGCACAACTGCCTGTCAGGTCCCACTGATAAGCCACGGGTGAAGGTCACTGATCCTCACAGCACTGACGTAGGAAATGTGAGACCTCTTACATCCCCGCTGGAGGGTAACCACAGGTGACTAATTCTGGGTGTTTTCTCTGCACAGACACCAAAAGTGTTGCCATGAAATCTTTCAGCCCTGGAGGCAGCTTCCGGGGGGTCTCCACGTTCTGGCCCTGCTCCTGTTCCCGGGCTAGGAAGGTACAGCACAGCCTGGAGCCAACCCAAACAGTGCCAGGCCCAGGACACTGACACAGGATGTCCCCAAGGCTGCTCAGGACACCTGGCACACTGTGCCACTGGCTGAGCACTCTGGCTGGTGCAGGAACTCTGTGTCAGGGATGAACCCATGGCACTGGCCAATCCCACCTGCCTGACCACAGATGCAGCTAAAAACACCTGAGTCCTGGGAGCAGAGCCACGGAGAGATTCTCATGGGCCAGCTGGGACTGGAGTCACTGCAAAGTCACAGGAGGAGTGGGGGTGCTGGGGACCAGCAGAGAGGAAAGGGAAAAGGAACCAGGAGGGAGGGAGGTTTAGGAGAGGAGGGAAAGGGAATGGAGGGGAGGAAGGGGAGGCTGAGGGCAGAGAGATGAAAAGGTGTTGGGACTCATGGGGTCCTCGGGGCAGGGGAGTTACTGGCGGTGATGGGAGGGTCACTGGGGATGAGGGGGGGTCACCGGGCAGCAGGGACAGCGATGGGCATCACCGGGGCCCAGAGCAGGGCACAAAGGGGATGAGGGCACAAAGGGCATGAGGGCTGCCTGTCAAGAGGGAGAGGGAGCACAGCTGAGGTTCCTGGGGGCTGCGAAGGGCAGTGGGGACTGCAGGGCACCCGGCGGGGCG
>VXBQ01001636.1:555783-649182 GCA_013400175.1 Phainopepla nitens | reverse complement strand
TATATGGGGGTTTTTTTGCAGTTCAGGAAATGGAGCAGAAAGCCTTGTTCCATTTCAGCTGAATTTAATATCTTTGAGTAAAACAGTAAGCTACCATTTGGCTGTTTATTTTTCTATTTCTCTCTCATTCTAAGATTTCTGTATGAAGGAAAATACTGGACTGTTTTTAAAACGGAAACGATGGTACTCATTTCCCTTTTAAGATGCATTGTAATGTCCTGGGACAGTATTTTGCAGCATATCAACACTATTTTACATTGCTGTAAGATTATAGTAAGACTGCTTTTGACAAATCTGTTTGGTTTCTTTTATTTTAAGACAAGCCTTTGAGAGACTTTATGGAAAGATAGTAACATGTGAAGTGTGGTCATAAACCACATGAAGGTCTTTATAATTTCACTACAAATCCTAGCTTACTATTTATACTTAACTCTCCCCCTCTACTGGAAAATGGTAGAGGTTGCTTCTGTGGTTGCAGCATGCTCCTTTATCTGCAGTTTGAGATGCGTAGAGATGTCATTTTCCCTCAGGGAGACTCAGACACCACTTCTAAGCCCAAGGTCCCACCTGTACTGGGGGAAGAAACCAGTGGAAGTGATGCTGATAAATTCAATGCAGGATGAAGACTAGCCCCCTGTTGTTTGCCATGCCACAGATGCTCCCTTCTGAATAGTTTTCTCTCATTTCACCACTTCTTTGTCCCCTCTGAATGCCTGTGTCATCCCTGACCATTCTGCTTGCAACCTTTGCGGCATTTGGGTCCATCGAGCGCCTAAGGTGAGCTGAGGATTTCAGATATTCATGTTCAGTAAATTTCACCGTGCAAACAAAATCATAAATCCACAGTGTGTGGGCAGGGTTGTCACGTTTCCGAATGGAGCTGCTTTTGTTCCTGAGGTGCCTATTGAAAACGCAGCATGGACTCTCCTTTCTCGGGGCTCTTTCATCTTCTGAGTGAACTGTGGACCTGAGTATTTTATTCTGGCATCCACAGAATTTACAATGCCTGTTTTGAAGCAGTCTTCCTGATAAGATGTATTGAGGAAATAACGAAATAAAAGTAGACAAGATACTTAGTTCAGGCATTTTTCTTCGCAGGCAATGAGACTGATACATTTTCTGGCTCTCAGAATAGGACTATTATCCTTTTAAGAAATTTTAGAACAGAAAGAGACTGAGGCCCATCTAGGTCAATCCTCTCTAAATCTTCAAACATTATGTGATTATTTTTAAAATATGCAAAATGCAATAAATAGTTTCAAAAATATTAGAAATTTACCAGAAAGTGCTAGAGAAAAGCTTTCAAGAAGCTTGTGCATCAATATACCTGCCTCACTCCTTGCTATCGGTTTCTTCTTCATGTACTGGGTGCAGACAAGCTTCTATATAAAATGCTGTATAATTTTAGGCTAAAGTTTGACCAAGACCCTACATGGTAAATTGCACTACAGAATAGCCACCAGCCACTAATTTCTGTCTTCTACACTACAATCTTCTTGTAATACTGCAAATTATATAGTAATTACAGATGGAGTAACATGGTCTCTTCAACCATTAGTACTCTGCAATTTGCACTGGCAAACGGAAGATTTCTCTGTCTAGATTAACTTATGTATTAGCAGAAAAGAGGAGTTGTAATAACATGATCAAACGCAGGAGCTAGAAAGGAGGTTAGGAAGGCTTTTTGCTGTTTTGTGCGTGCTAACTGTTTTTCCAGATTAGTTTCCAGATGTGCCTGCTGGGGACATAACACAGCTATTGGCTTTACAGACTGATCTCACAGAGGTCCCATGGAAACTGAATTTTTGTTATGGATGTCCCCAGGGTTTTTTTGTCCACATTATCTTTGGATAACACAATATCAAAAACTTTTCAACATTTTTCCTCCTCTTTTTCATTATAATCACAGTTTTTTTTCCTATGCTTGGACTTGCATCTTAGGAATAAGCTCAGTGATATATTCCAGGTTTTTTTCTGGTCTCCTGAAATATAGCTGATTCTTCTTTCCAGAGAAGGCTGAGCAGGGCATATCTGCTGACATCTTTTCCTGCTCCATTCTCTCTTTGATATAATTTACTTGCCCCTTAAGTTCTGGGCAGGCTGGGCAGGCTATGTGCCCCTATGTCTTCAGTGTAAAGGGGAGCTTCTAGAAAGAGAAAGGGGGCTGGCAGATGAAAATGAATGACAAAGCTCCATTAACTTTTTATTGGTGGTGGATTGAATAGGCACAGGTGTAAAGTCTTCTTTTAGCATCAGGAATATTCATGCAGAATATACAATGAACCTTCTGCTTCCTCTTGAAGTGTTTGTTCCCAGTGTGCCAGCAGCTTCCCTCTAATCTCAGCTCCTCCCCAATACTCACAAGGAACCTGTGTGCACAGCCTCAAATGAGCCCTTGGAAAGGTGCTTTCCAACAGGTGATGATGGCTGGCTGCAGTGACCCAGGAGCACTACTGGCCCAATCCCTATAGCAAAGTTACAGACCTGATAATTATCTTAAGCTACTCAACCTTGCATGCCTTCAGCATCTTGATAAGATGAAGGCAATCTTACCCTGAACTCCCACAGATTCTCACTCCCTTTGTAATTGTCATCGATATTGCTTTTCTCACCAGCTCCTTCCCAAAAACATCCACCTGAGAACACGACTCCTGCAGGCAGTGCGTGTGTTTGGGTGTGGAGGAGCCCATCTGCTTGCAGCCACAGCAGGCAAGGGGTTGGGTGCAAGCCAAGTAAGCCAAGCATAGCTAAGAAGGGTCACCCTTCCTGCATAAAGCACAGTGAAATGCACTTGCAGCACAGTCCCCGCTGGCCATGTCAGACACAGCCTCTGGCAGGCTCCATGCCCTTACTGTCTGAGTTTTGTGGTTCTCTGCCTGCACTGATGAGAGCAGTGACATCTAGCATGCATGGGCAGAGACATGCAGCAACTGGAAGATGTAGATAGAGGAGGATGCCCCTGCCCTCAGCCATACATGTCATCCTCCATACCATTCTCTGAGAATTGGATATCTGAGATTCTGTTCCAGTAAACCTAGGGCATAGAATTTTCTTTCCCCTCCCAAGGTGATTTGGGGGGTGGTGACAGGGCTGCCTGTGCTGCTGGTGGCTGAATGACTTGTAGTATGCTCCTATCTGGCAGGTGTCAATGTCTCCCTCCAGCTAGCTAGCACAAAAGTTGTGGGTGTGGATGTCTCCCACATATGAGGGCTGTTCAGAGCTGGACATTGACGAGGTAGATCTTGGACTCCTGCCGGACATCACTTGGCCTTTGAGCTCTGGGCATAGAAAGGAACGAGCATCCAGCAAGTTGTTTTCAGTTCTCACCTGCCTGAGGGTGGCCTCCTTCCCTAGGGCTTGGCTTTGCCTCTGGAGAGGTGCTGCTATGTCCCTTCTCTCTGGCTTTGGGGAGAGGGCCAAGAAGGGCCATACTCCACAGCCTGACTCTGACTTTGGCCTCTGCTCTTGGGAAAGACAAAACTATCTCCCAGTGCACCAGGCTTGCCCTCAGGACGCAAGTCCTCTTTTGGAACTCGCCTCTCACAGTGCTGGAGCTCCAGCTGGAGGCAAAGCCGGTGTCGTCAGGCAAAAAGGAGCTAGCTCTAAGTAGGAGTTGCACTAAGTGTGGAGCCAGGCAAAAAGGAGCCAGCTCTAAGTAGGGGTCACACCAGACAGGCTGCTCTCATTCCAGCAAGATGATGTTATTCCTCCAGTGGACAGCACTGTACTGTTGATGAACCAGCAGCTGCTCAATCTGGTGCTCTTTGGCCCCAGGGCCCAGCTCAGTCAACTAGGTGATCCTGATCACCACATGCCATGTACCTATGTTCCTGGAAGGCAGATGGAGAAAGGGGTTGGAAGGACCAGAGCCATGAGCTGCAGCAGGCCAGCAGTCACCTACCGCCTGCTTCATCAGGCAGAAGCTCCAGGAATAATGGCTGGAGGCTGTTAGGAAGCACTGGCTCAAGCCCAGCCTTCTCCTGAGTAGTCTCTCATCTGGACTGGGTGTACTGTAAGGAGAGGGGATTGAAGCATGGTACTGTCAACAGGGCACCTGCTCATGTTGAGATGTCCCCATCCTCATCCTCCTTACCTGGCCTTGATGAAGCGATGGGCTGCTGTGAGGACCCACCATGTGCTGATGAAGGACCTGCTGAGCATACGCCACTTGTCTGCTTGCCAGGGATGCTGATGAGCCAGGATAAGGCCCCTGGCTGGGGACCTGTGCCACCCACAATGTGTGTCATGCTCTAGTCATAAGCCATGGGGCCATACTCATCAGCCATGGACTGGAGTCCAAGTCTTTCTGTAAGCAGAAAGTCATGACTGTCCTGCTTGATGGCTTGCTGCTGCTCAGGCTCAAGGTCAGCTCTCTGCCCTACCCACCAGGCATTACATGGACAGCAGGGCAAGAGAAACTTGTGGCCCTCGTGTCTGTCGACCCCAACACTTGGGTGCTGGTAAGGAACTGTGGCTTCCCCATGTGATGTGGCCAAGGGACACAAAACATGCACCCTCCAGGGAAACCCCTAAATATCAGCCAAGCTCCCTTTCAGAGCTTGGGGCCGGCTATACACAGGTGTCCCTTGTGCCCAGCATGGGCCCACATATGGCCAGGAGGACAAGAAGGCACAGCAAATACAGCTCTGCCAGTGGCATGTCAGATCTGAGAAAGGAGGGCTCCTTGCCCTCAGCACGACCACAGCCACAGTTCCTACTCATTGCCCACAGTGCCCTCAGCTCCAGAGCTGATGTTACAGGGGGGCTGGTTTGAGGTCCCAGGCCTCTGAGCCAGGGAGAAGATGGGAATGGTGGGTGGGAGGAGCAGCACAGAATCATAGAACCATGGAATGATTTGGGTTGGAAAAGACCTTAAAAATCATGTAGCTCCAACCCCCCTGCCATGGGCATCTTGGGCAGGGATCCTTTGTGCTGGACCAGCTTGCTTGAAGCCCCGTCCAAATTGGCTGGGAACACTTCCAGGGACAGAGCATGCATTCCTGCTCAGGGCAATGCATTTCTCTCTACCTTTCCTCTGCCTGCAGGATAAGGGTTTGCAGGCCCTGGGGCAGGCAGCCACGCCTGGCTCCCTGCACTGCTTGCCAATGGCTCGCAGGAAAACACCCCATGTGGCATCCTTGCCACTTTGGGAATTTAGTTCACTGACATCCTGCTCTCTGTAGCTATTTGCCACCAGCTCCTTCACACAAATAATACAGCTGAGAACACGGCTACTGCAGGCAGCATGTGTGTGTTTGGGAGTGGAGGAGCCAGTCTGGTTACAGACGTGGTGGGCAAGTCCAGTAAGCCAAGCAAGCTCACCTTTCCTATGTAGAGCATGGTGAAACACAGGTGTGATTTTTGATAAGATGGACATTTTTCCTTCTATTATTTGAAGTATGAAGATTAGACTGATTTTTTCCTGTCGTGTTGTATCTCAGTACAAGTCAATTCTGTCATGAAAGCGTGGCATTTGGGCCTGAATATATAACATGAAAGGTATCTGTGTTGCTGCTCTATAGGATTACTTCTCGGCTGCTGTCAGCTGTCTCTCTGAAGCACTATATAACTGCTAAGTACTTCTCACAAAGAACAAGGCGTAGAGAAAACACTGATGAAAGCACAGGTCATTAAGAAGCATTTAGATATATCTGATAAAATCTAGCTTTGCTTTTTGTGCCAGCTACACACAATTAAACAGATTAAATTAGGCTGCACTGAGCTCTGGGTGGCCACATCAGCTGCTTCTGATACTCAAGTGCTTCTTTAAAGCTCACTCAGAAATTTTTACAGCCTAATGTAGTTTTCAGTCTGCAGTGCCTTCCCATAGACCGATAATATTATCCCTGTAAATAAAACCATATGTAATCCTTGCTCTTCTCTGAAGTAAGATTAGAAGGTGCTTAAAAGGTACACAGAAGCAAAGCATGCACATGATTAGCATCACTAGCTCTTTCCTCAACTGAGTAACATTCCCTGCTTTCACAGGTTCCCTGGAGTCAGTGTGGTCATGGCTAGAAGGCAGTCAACGTGAGATCTTATGTGTTTCTATGCAAAATGTTTCTATGTAAGCAAATAATGCTCCAAAATTTCAATTTGAGCTTAACAGAGCTGAGCTCTGGTAACAGCAATCCCTCTGTCAGTGTTACAACCTGGCCTAAGTGCCCTGCCTGTGTCATGCACCGGGCTGATGCATCAGTACAGCTCTGGGCACCCAGGAACCTGCCCAGTGGGGGCAGGGTCAAAATGGCCTTAGACTGCTCTAGATGACTCACTGATTCAGCTTTGTAGAGTATGAAAACATCAAAGATCCCTTTCTGCCATGTGAGACCCAGCTGCTTTAAAAGTGCCTGCCAACACAGAATATTGATACCTTAGTTGCATTCTACTTTCTGTTAATTTACAGTTTGAATTTTTGGAGACTAAGTTATGGCAAATCATCATAGGCTTTTCAATGAACTGTCTGCAGGAATCCCTATCTGCTGCTGGAAAGCACAGAACAAGGCAAAAAATTGAAGAAAAGAAAATATATAAAATCTCCTCCTTCCCTCATCCAGTATGTTCTTCTCATTGCCCATCCAAAGACCCAGAGCTCTCAGACTTCCTACACTCATCTTTCAGCCTTCCTGGAGGAAGATGTTCAAAGAATTGGACCAGAAATAGTTATGACTTTCTCCATTGTAAAGCATGCTTGCTCTTCATTTCATTCCTTCCTCTCCTCACCACATCAAAATGAAACCTCTTGGTATGTGGTCAGAACTTTTCCAATCATGGCACAATCAAAGTTGCATTTTCCATTGCAGTGTCTGTGCTATGTGTAAATGTATACACTGAAAACCTTCTGAAAATCCTTAACAAAAAAACAACAACAACAACAACAAAAAAACCCCAACCCCCCCAAAAAACCACAAAACAAAACAAAACAAACCCCAAAAAAACAAACAAAAAAACCTCCCAAAACCACTAACCCCACCAAAACAAAAAAAACCCTACCAAAACCAACCAAACCAAACCAAAAAAAGGAATGATGCATTCAAAATAGCATCTAAAAATTAACCTGCTGACTGATATATACAATTGATATATACAATTAATATGTGTGTATATACCCGTTATTCTAGTCCCATATTGTGTCATACCTTTTTAATACTTTCAGTCAGAGCAAGAAAGAAAAGACACACACAAAGAAGAAAGAGGGAAAGACTTGGGAAAGAGGTAAAATCTCTATTTGCAAGCAAGTTAAACTTTTTGGGCACCTCCATATTTGAGTGTCTCTTTTGAATTTTTTTAGAAGTGCCTAGTTTTCAGAGAGCACCTTTCCTCCCATAGTGATGGTTACCTGAGGCATCAGTGCCAGCTGAGCATCTGCCAACAGTTGTTATTTTGGGAAATGCAGACCCAATGGGTTTACTCTTTGGATTGTCAATCTCATTCAAGGAGTCAGTGAAGGGTTTGCATGTGTATTGGTTTTACTGTTTGAATGGCTTGTCCATTCTAATGATAAACCTTTTTCTCAGTGAGAGGTTGGATTTCTGGTGTGGTAATAACTGTCCATATAAAAATGACAGTTCAATACATTTTAAAAGAGAGATACTTTCAATCATTGATGAAGGCACAATATTCTAAGTATGTCTTAAAACCACCAAAGGTCACGCATAGATTTTCTCCCTCCCTTTCTTCCCTTCCAGCCTTTTTTGTCGTTGTTGTTTTCTGATGCCTATACAGCTGGATTTTTGACACTATGAGCTGACTAAGCTTCAGGGATGGAAGGTACTTAAAAATTACACCACTTAATGCTTAAATAACCCTAGTGTTTCTAACCCCTCTTTTTTTCCTGTGAAAATTTGTGGTCTGCCAGAATATAGAGTGATGCTCCTTTGCATAACTTGAGAATTTTATAAAGCATCATTTTAGTGTCAAACAGGAGAAATTAAAAGCATGTGATAAATTTTTTTAAAATGGAGGCAGAAGTCAAAACATTTGGAGATATACCTCACACTGAATGTTTATTGAGTAATTCCAGCTAGAAGTGCAACCTCTGTTGGCATAAGGGTCATCTAGAAAGTCCTGTTATTGAAAAAGATGCTGAACAACTAGTCTGAATAGGATATATTCTTCATGCTGATTTAAATTTTACTAGAGAAATACAGGCTTTGGAAAAACTGCATGGTTGTTGGCTTTTCATTTCAGCCTGTCACAGCATCCTGACTGTGTGTATAAATATTGGCATCAAGCATAGATGTTAAGTACACATTAATATTTTTTAATTCATACAGTTTTGTGGTATTATGTCTTACAATTAGGTTGAGACATGTTTCAACTCTAAATCAATTCCCAAACAAAAAATAATTGAGGGTACTTAAAAACTAGTTGGAAGTGATTGATCAGACTCTTCAATTAATTAGGAAAAAATCAAAGAGATGATGGAGTGTGTGTTGCAGAATCACGAGTGACTGTACCAAGTAAATTCAAATCAACAAAAAGCTAGTAAGAAATCACATAATTATGAGCAGTATACTCTTGAAAGATAAGAGGAGTACAAAGTATCTGCTACCTTCAACAGAGAGAACTGAAACAGTAGAACATATTTGAATACTCCAGTGTTCCTCCCCATCCAAAGAAGTGTAGCTTTTACACAGATGTAAGGACATAGCTGAAAGTTTCATAAGAATATGTGCATTTGTTAATAATAATAAAAAAAGATAACTCTTCTCTTGCACAAAAATCAAGCTGAAAAAGACGGTGTCTAAGTAAAGGTGGTGCTTAAATGCTTTTTGCATGTTGAAGTATATGAGGGGGATCATAGTTGTGTCCAGACTGAGGGCAAAACTGTTATCTTGTTGAATGTCAGAACTCACAGCAGTTTTGAAGAAAATTAGAGCTTTACTGCTGGGATTAAAGTCCAGGGTCCGTCTGTATGTAGAACAAAGGAAGGAGCTCAGTCTGAGAAGGAATAAGCTCACAAAAGCTTTTATGGAATAAACAATGATCACCCATATTTTAACAAACGTCAGCTTATGAAAAGTGTCTCTCATTTTTATTTGGCCTGTTAACAGCAATATATCAAGAGGAAATAGCTCCACATTCAAAATATAAAATGCAGATCTAAATCCTGTCTGAATATCCTATTCAATACAACAGCAAGTGAGGACATAAAATTCCTACTGAAGCATGGGGATAGCAAGGAAGAATGCACCTTTGCTTCACTGCATCAGCACAGGACTACCCCCCTGCCTGTAAAAAATCCTGCTGTGGTAAAGTATCTCTGTTTCTGAAAACCCTAACGGAAACAATCTTTGGAAATCATGACAGAGAGTAAAATTAATTATATACACATATTTTTTTTCCCTCTCTGGTCCCTAATAGACAACATTTTTGGAGCAGAAGAAAAATGTTTTTGTTTCCATGGCGACAATATCCACTCGTCTCCTTTCTGTCACAAACCATGGTTGCTGAGCATATTTACGAAAATTGAAATGTGGGTAACTCAGAATGATAAAGCCAAGTGCAGCAAATTTTCAACTAAATAAATATTTGTATTCAGTTTTGTATCCATCGGCTTTGAAAATTTTCAAGGTCAGGATATTTGTTTGCTGTGCTGATAGCATTCCCATTAGATATTTTGTCCTGTTCACAACGAGAATTCTTATTTAAACATGTCTTGAATGTTGCTGATGCTACCCTTAAATAATTGAAGTAATTAAAACGGGAAGCAATACTGCATAACATCTTTCAAAACAGCAAAGAATGCCACTGTAGCTCTTGAGGACTTAAGGCAGCTGGTACATACAGCGTACAAGAATACATGCTGGAAGGTCAAGTCTTTAATTTATAAGTGGCTTCAGGGTGTCCTTCTTCTCACAGTGGGCAATGCTAACTGTGCTGTCAAAGTTCAGCAACAGTCTGTGCAGAAAAATGTTGAACTGCTCTGGTCAGGCTCTGCTTTCTTCTTTTCAATTCCTTCTCAGTGCAAACCTCTCAGCTACAGATTCAGTCTCTTTCTTGTCTGTTGGACTTGTTTCTCTCTGAATAATTTCTTTACACTCACTGGGCCAGACTTTCAAGTCTTTGCTCCAGAAACATTTATTTGTAGAAGATGAAAAGGTTTTAACAAGAGGAATGGAGACCTGCACCAATATGTACAGCATGGTAGAACTTGGCTGTACGAAACTGTATATTGACGCCAAGCCTCAGCTTTAAAAAAGAAATGCAGTGTTTTTACTGGAATCATTTCAACCCAAAGCAAAATATGGTGGCTTGGGGTTTTTTTTTAATGGTAATTAGAAATAAAACCAAAACCCCACTGTTATCAAATTTAAAATATTACTTGCAGGAAATGCTCAATGATCACATTTTCTCATTAAAAACATGCAGACAGAAGATTTCTCTGGTAGTTTTTTCTGTAACTTTGAAGAAGTAGTTTGAACAGACAAATTCATAAAACAAATTCAAAAGACAAATTCAAAGCATAAACTATTGAAAGGACTGGAACTTCAGACTCAAAGTGATGCCTCTGATTTTGCTGCCCTCCTGCCTGCATAACTATTTATGTTTATGTCCATGGGGAGTGTACTGCATACACTGTGCCTGCACCACAATGTACAAGCAGCCTGTGTTCAGAGGATTCTCTTTAGGGCCACAGCACACTGATTAACTCAGCTGTAGGTGCAAGGCGACAAAGAAAACCCATGTGGCTTTTTTATCTATATGTGCTCCTCCCAGTTTTGTGCTGAAGCATGACAGCCCTGGAAGCACCGTGGGTGTCGCAGAGAAACTGGTTAGACAGTAGGAATTGGCAGGCAATGAGAGAGACAGAGACTTTACTTTCCTCTCACTAGTCCTTTTCACCTAAGGGTTTTGTTTTTGGTTTTTTTTCCATATATGAGCAAATGTTATATTTTGTTCTTATATAAGTGTTCTTATTTATCAAATCCAGTACTGACTTCTGAACAAACACCATCTGGGAATGTTACAATGCCTGCTCAGACCAGATAAAGACCATCTAAGTTAAAATAAGAAACCAAAAAGTTGCTGTTCCAGGTACCCTTCTCACAGCCAGTTTTTCACAGGTGGCTGCTTGGCATACTAAGAGATGTCTGGCATCTCTAACATTGGGTGTAAGGGAAAATGCCACAGTTACAACTCTAGGGAGTGTGATATTTTCTGCATGCACAGCTCCTGATGTCAAGCTATTAATGCCTCTTTGAGAATAAAACTACCTTTTACTTTTGGCAGGATTGGGATCCTTGTTAGGGCTTGTCTTGATTACCACAATAGCTGTGTTTCCCCTCAGGGTACTATGTATTTCAGGTAGCTTGAGGTAAAAATACAAGTGAAAGCATTGCACTAGGTAATGTGCACAAGGGTGCAGATTTTACCTCCACTGTGGTTTTAGCTTAAAAAACCGTGATGCATGGTAGAGGATACCCTGAGGTGAAAAGGGAAGTTTTGCTGGCAGGGAGTTGGAGGCCTCTTTCCTGTTTCTTTTTGCAGAAAAATGGCAGGAGCTTTGCTCTTTCCCTTTTGCTATGATTCCTTACATGTGCCCATTTTGTAGTATTTTGTGTTTAGTACTGAAAATGAATCAGTGAGAAAAAAATACCATGGGTGCAACATGATGGATGCAAAAAACCTCACAGCCGAGTTGAGGCACTGAATGAAGAATTACAATTGGATTTTGCCTTAAGGCATAAAACCCCTGAAAAATGTGAGTTTGTAATGGAAAGGCTATTGCTGATACAACCTTAACTTGAACATTGCCAATAGTCGTGCTATCACTTTATATAGCTGTTTAATGGCCAGCTTTTTGCCTTGCCAGTGGGAGCACAGCCAGTTGAGGTGATTGGGTTTGCATGCTATAAAGCAGCTCAACCCTGGAATCCGTTGATGTAAAAACACTCATTCTTCATTAGCCAAATTCGAAATAATGGACTGAAAATAGAAGCATGTGACTTGCATGTTGAATTTACACTGGTGCTGTGTACATATGACTGTCACCTCACCTCCAGAGTTTAATGGACTTAATGAGCAGTTAAAATGTTTTAGGCAGCCTACAATGGACATCTGTGGTGTCAGTCAGCAGCTGCAGTTGGCAGTATGTTCTTCAGAGTGACCCAGGTGCTGCAGAGCCTGGCCTGCAGGAGCTGCTGCATTTTACAGCTCAGGCAGTGCTCCTCAGCTTGCTGTGTTTTACTGAGCCATCAGATCTAAACAACCCGCTTCCTTTTGAGATGCAATAAATACAATAATAATCAAATGGCATTTCTTTAGCTATGGATTTTCTCCCTTGCCTGAAATCATCGGAGGCTGGGATTACAGTCTATAGGCAATTCAGCAGTTTTAAAGAATATTTTGGCCTTCATGTCAAAAAAAGTGCATTGGATTGGGGCTATCAGAATGCTTTGCAAATGAAATATGTTGAAATTATATGACATTATGAATTGAATAAAATAAAAGAGCCATGATTTACATAAATGTATAACCTGCATTAAAAAAAACCAGAATGCATATGACATGACTTTTTACATATATATTTATATACTTACACATAGTATATAAACATATTATATATATAATAGTAATATAAAAACCTAAGTACACCAGTTTCAACTTTACTGATGTGATATTCATTTGAGTTTACTCCTAATGAAAATCTCAGAGAAGTGGACATGCTTTCAAATTTCAGTTTAACTGTGTATTTGTACCTGAAAAAAATATTTTTCAGCTCACCCTAATCCAATTGTACAAAAATCCAATTGTAATTCTCTCAGGGATTCCTAGCCAGGATCCTTGAAATAAATGCATCACAGAGGAGTGAGCACTGACTGGGAGATGTTATTTTCCTTCCTAGCCTTAATTGCTTTTAAAGACTTTGGAAACAGACTCTGGGATGACACGTGAATATATTCAGCACAGATACATAGGATGGGGTCTCGGTCTACTCAGGAATTACAAAGCTGAAACTTTTTTTTTTTTTTTTGAGAAGTAGGTGGTCCGAAACAGATTTTCAAACCTCCTACCGTGTTTAGGTACTGACTTAACTGAGGTTTTCTTTTTCAGGAGGAAGTTCCTTTAGAACTGGGATTTATAGATATACATGGACAGAGAGGCGCAAGCAGCTTAATTCTTGTGAGTGTTGTAGGGCCTAGCTGCATCCCTCAGGGATGCTTCTGCTCTCACCCTGACAGAGTTGTAGCCTGAGATGTGTGACTGTGCACTGTTAAGTGCTGCCAGAGATGCACAGCCACCATGCACATCTGCCCTGAGATGCCAACACCAATTCATTTTGCCTTTTCTTTCATTCAGCAAGAATCCCAGTGTGAATTAAGTTAGAACAACTGTATTTAAAAGTGGAAATAAGAGTGAAAACAATACAACCCCAAATCTGTATTGACTTCTTTTTTCTGCCAAGCATATCCAAGAGGAGATTTAACTGTATTTATGCAAATGCAGCTTTAAAGAAGCTTTTCTCTTAGTCTTAATTATGAAAATCCTCTTGAGTCAGTCCACAGTGGGCTACGTTTCTGTTTTTCATAACTGAGACAATTTGAGTTATCTTGAAAATCTTCAGCTGCCTTCTGCTTGATGCCCAGAAGCCTTTGCTGTAGCTCTGCTCAGGGTCAATTGTTCCTTAAACTTCTTTTAGACTCTGTTCGACATGACAAGCAAATCAATCTTTCCAATTCAGGAGCTGATGAAACTCACCGTTATATAAAGCGTTGCCATGAGAGTAGGAACTGAGTAGATGGCTTTCAGACCTATTCAATGTCACTTTACACAGCTAGGATTTCTGCAAATGCAGAATACTCGCCTGCCTGAGTTTGTTGAACACAAATAACCAGATCAAGCCAAATAATGAAACATCCTTTTTATAAAGAAATGACTCTGTGTCATTTTCTAGCTTCTCTCTCTCTCTCTCTCTCTCTATGTATACATATGCATGCAAACACACTTTGAATTTAAGAGCCAACAGGTGACTCTATATATATATATATATATATGTACTCTACTGGGTGTAATCCATAGATTTTATACAGTGCGCATTTTTAAATGAGATCACATGGTAAATAATTATTTGCACTAAGTTGACCCATATTATTTCAGTAGATTTTTCCAAATAATGGCATCAGATGGTGACATAAATTTATAACTTTCTCTTAGTGCGTGAGAATTTCCTCACCTGTCTGTCATTAATAGTAAATTGTCCATGCTTAGTGAAACAACTTATGACCATATTTTGCAAAGATCACAACTGGGCAATTCTTTCAGGGCTGATCCCTGGAACAGTCTCTCTCCTGATAAAGTAATGGGTGAAGTTTTGGTTGAGGAGGACTCTATAATTTTAAGTGAGTGCTTGCTTAAACTTCAAGATGTAGGATGTGATGCAGGCTCATGATTGCCTATTTGAGAAGGGGCTATGTAGAACAGGATATCAAAAATGCCTCCTAATCTTACGTGAGTAATTGTGGGGAATCCAATGAAGCAGAAATATATCACTGTTTGAAAATGAGAAAATTTAAGGCAATTCAAGTTGTGCACTAAAAATGTGGTGTGTATCAGTTATTTGCTCAACAGAAGTCTGAAGGAAGACAGTTCTCTTTCCGTAATTTTGCAAATAGCTCAGCCATCAGAAAGTGTATCTCATGCACTATAAAATTCTATGTTTTTTTTTTCTCCATTAGCCTTTCAGTCAATGAGAATTTCTGCTACCCTGTTTTCCATGTCAGATTGGAATGTGAAATATAGATCAGCTGGTCTTACAATGACTTGTAACCACAGTCACGGGAATTGTTTGGTCTCATCATGGTTTAGTTTAGAATGCCATTTGTTTTTTGGTGATTTTAAAATAAAATTTTATGAAGACATATGAACTCTTAAAAGGATTTCTGTGAAAAGGACATATAGTGTTTTACCACAGTATGCAGAGCTTACAAGACTATAAATAGGTGTTTTTTCATAATGTAAAGTGTAGTTGGAAGTCATTAGGAGTATCTCAAAAACTCTTGAAAGATAAGAGTACAAAGCTGAAACTTTCAGGGCTATTTTTCATTTGAAAGAATGCTTTGCTACATGTTAATTTTCACTAAATACATAACAATATTGTTAGATAATATATGTTTTTGATGCAATATAGTTCTTCTGAGAACCATCAGAATCCTATTTTTGAAATCAATAACGTACCGTATTTATAATTGATTCCATTTAGCAGAACTCTAAGAAAACATGCCTATTGCTTAGGCTTCAAATGTGGAAAACAGTGTTATCAGGTTATTAAACTGTGACACATGAGAAGATAGGGAAGTTAACTTTTCTTCCACAAGATCTAGGGGACTTCATCCTTAGTCTCTATCCTGTGGTACTGACTGTGAAAACCAAAATAAACACAGATAAAAAAACTAAGCTAATAACAGTGATCTTGAGATGAATGATGCAATACTAAATTTATAATGTTAAGGCTGCAATTGAGTGAATTTTCTCAGATACACTGCAAATGATTAAATATTCTTCCCTCTTTCAATAGGTTATTGAAAAGGTGAAGGGATTGTAACATAATACTTGGCAGAAAGACTTCTGAACACAATTAGCTGTAGTAGCTACATATTCTCAAGTTGTCTTCACCCATGTGCTTATAATCTACAAAATTGTCAGACCCAATAATTCAACTTCCAAAGGTGCTTACACTCAGTATGTATTTAAATAGAGTTATCTGAAAAGGGCTTCAACTTACTGCTATACAGAAAAGTCATCAGGAGGCTTCAGATCAATTTCTCTTATAAAAATTCTGTTATTGTACTTCCATTAATTCCTGTAACACTGACCTTTATGACATAGCTTTTCATGCTTGAGAGACTATTTGGATTCAGCAGAATCCGTTCAGCTGCCTTTCTGCCTTTGGGTTATAAAAGAATCCTATTTAAATATATGAAGTAAATCCTACTTTTTTGTCCAGACTGGAGGAAAAGGAAATGTTTCAAACCTAACCAAGTTTTACACTTCAAATTGTACAAGTACAATAGCTCATAATGAGCAGCTGAATCAGTATAAAAAAAAAAAAAATTAAGGAAGTGTTCACATAATCCAATCTTAGGCAGGGAATAGGATCAACTTATTATCCAAACTCTTCCTATTGTCAAGCTCTTCAGAGATCTGATTTACATAGTCTGAACCACCTTCAGAAAAAAACCCTGAGTTTCTCTCTCTGCTGCCTATTGGCCAGACTTGAGAAAAATTAGTGGTTTAAATTATGTGGCTGAGAATATGTGGTATCAATAACTTTCATCACAGGACAGACTTATTGCCAGTGTTTAAATATGTGCCCCAAAATGTGCATGAGGTGGAATTGGACATCTTTTTCCAAGCTTCACAGAAATCATGTAGTGTGCCAGAATGATGTGGAGGACCCAGAGCTTATCATTGGATCTGTGCTGGATTCAACAATATATTGTGGCTTAAAATTTTTTATTTAGCAATTCTGGTAAATTTACAATGGAAGCATGCCTTGCTTATTCTTGAGGAGTGCCCATCAAAAGCTGGGCTTGCCTGTGAAGTGAACGAGCTTAGCTCTCCTTCCCTCAGCATATTGCCTGGGGTTGCATTGTTCACTTGACATCCTATGGTGGAGGAGTAGATCTGCAGCCTTCTCTTTATTTTGAGGGTTTTTTGTAGATGCGGTACCTTTTTTCACATTTTTTTCCCCCTTCAGATACTGTCTGGTGTTTCTCAGGTGTGATGTTTGTTATCGGTTCCTTAGTTTGCATTAAACACATAGATGTGCTCTTAAGAATTTGTCGGGCTCAGTTTGAGCTGAAGAAAATTAAAAAGTAACAAAAAAAGAAATACTGTTGCTTAAAAATAGTATATATAGCACATTTAGGTAAGAATTAATACACCAAGTATTTTCAGCCTCATTTCTGTCATGAGCAAAACAGTCTTATTGAACTAATTACTTGTCTCAGTCTTTCATTGTTGTTTTTTTTTATTTTCAAATTATTTTCTTCAGAAGTAATTGATCTTTTTTGTTGTTAATTAAAGAGATGTTGATTTGCAAATAAATGTAACTGACATATTAAATCTACACACAGCTATTCCTTAATTTAATATTTTATTTATTAAAATGCTAAGTGATATTTTTTGTCCATTGTTGGATACTTGAACTTATTCTTTGTGTCAAACTACTGTAAATGTAAATAGCAATTTTATTAAATTTGAGTTCTATTTAATTGCAGAAAATGCATATTTTTATTTATTAATGAAATACAATGACTTTTAATAGCTTGTTCACATATTTTTAAATTAAAACACTTTGCACTATGAGATAATTGATTTATTAATGAGAAAGTAGTCATTGCAACTAGTGAATTAATCAAATTTCTTATGGTTACATCTCCTCCAAGACTTCAAAATAATTAGCTTTTACTCTTTCATTGCTTGCTTTTGTTTGTAGATTGGACAGGTATTACCAATACATGTAAGTGTTACCTTTTAACCCCACTCAGTTTTATACATTGAATGAACTATATACTGCACAAAACTGCTAAACCAGAATAAAGGGGGAAAAACATCTTTCAGCCCTTGAAAAATTGCTGCTAAAATAAACACACACACGTGAGGTTTACACATGATCTCACCTGTTGCTACCCATCAGTTTCCTGGTTTTATCTTTCATAAAAACTTAGCTACAAAAATGTTCTACTTTCATGCTGATTTAAACTACATAATATTTTTAAACAAATTAAAGAGAACTAACCTTATTCATTATTGCAAATTTGACTTTTGAAATATTTATTTATTTTTTGAGCCATTTCAATCTTTTTGTTTAAATAACATTCTCTTAGATTTTAGTTCCTGAGTGGTACTTGAATATGTCTAAAACCATAATAATTTCTTTCTTCTTCAGAGAGTATAGATCAAACCAGAATAACTCGCAGGGTGGGTTTTGTTCTGAGGGTGTTTGAAAAGCAGCTCAAAGAGACTGAAGCAATTTTGCCACAATACTCTCAGGTACAACTCCAACTCCCTAAGTACATAATTGAAATTGATTCAATGTGAAATCAGTTGAATAGGATTGATTCCTATTGAAATCAAGGAGACCACAGAAATAAGTAACAATTAACTGCTTCAGTCAGGGTGACAAATCTTTAGTCCCTAGCTCAAATACAGAAATTGAATGCTGTATCAGGCAAGAATGTTAACGCATAATTTTCCTTTTGAATGCAGAAATTTATTTAGAAAACAAACTTCTGGATGAACCAAGACAAAAGAAGATCTCCAACATGGGTGCAACTGCGAAAAGCATGGTAATGTGCTCAACTCTTTGTCTTGTCAATTTGAGGGTCTAAGTTCAGATTTTTAATGATTACACTCTGAATATAATAACAATTCTGTAAAGGTGTGTAAGAGGTACCTCAGAATGGCTGGGGATAATGCCTTCTGCCGAGAGAGTGTGTGTGTAAAACTGTCAGAGGTAATTATCACAGTGACACCTCTTGCATCACAAGTTATTTTGAGGCAGGGTGTAGAGCTATTGTGCCACTAGATGCTGCTCTAAGACAACATCTAACAAAAGGAAAATCTTAAAATCCATGCAGTCTCCAATATTGCATCAATCACCACAATTCCGTTTAAAAATAATTTACAGATTAAATCTTAAGCTTTAGAAACAGGTTCCAAAAATTTAAAAAAAAAAGAGAGGAGGGGGAAAAGCACATCATGAACTGATAGTAAAACTTACAGTATCCGAGCTACTGCATTTGTGGGAAGAGAGTCTGAGTAAGAAGGCTGTTTTATCAGAAACCTTTGGTTTTATAAGACTGTCTTATCTAATTCTTGAAGAGCTTTCTGTTAAGTAAATTCACATGCTTCAAAGAAGCAGAGCATAAATTTCTTAAGTCTTTCTATTTCAAAATATGAGATTAGTTCCTGCTTGAGGTTAGTGGTTAAACAAGTTTGCTGGTCTTGGCTGAAGTAACATGGATCCTTCATGATGCTCAGCTAACTGCGTCTCTCTGTATGGGCACTTAAAAGTCAAACAGAAGAAATGTTAATTAGGTCAATATGGAAATAAATCTGCAGAGCTCTAAGAAGAGGCTTGAACAGTGTCTACTGAAACAGGTGTGGTTTTAGTTTAGGCTAGCAGTAATTCACTTGCAGAAACAAATAGATTAATAAAAGAGACAGAAGAACCTTTGAAAAGAAGAGAGTTGGCTCTTGTGGGAATCAGAGAAGGCTGGGACCAAGGACCTTAGTAAACTAATTCAGAATGAGAGGAGATATGTATGTGTAAGGTTTTTGCTGTATAACAGGCTAAAATGGCAGCAGAGCAGACAACACAGCCAGATACTCCCTGGAGTGAATACTCAGTTTTTCTTTGACTTCACTGAAAAGTTCAGTGTGTGCTTAGCTTTCAGTAGTCACATTGTTTAGACCTTAGAAATTTTCTCATCTATACTTGATTCTCACAACTGAACAACACACAGATATGATATAAATCAAAGATAGGTTTTTTTTTACATAACATGTTAGTAGCTCACTGATTAAATATGAAGTGGGCATTGAGAGATCATTATCACTGTGAAATGGATTTCTGACATTTTACAAAAGCAGCATGTACCCTTTCCTTTAGCTCTGTGGTGGGTCTTAAATGAATAGTCTTTCCTGATCATTTTCTTTTTGCATTTGTAGGTGATACATTCTACCAGTTATACTCTACAGGAAATGGTTGAAATTAGTTTTCATTGTTTCATTTGTACTGTACTTGCCTGTAAGATTACAGCTTGACCTCATAATACCATCAGAATCTGTAAAAGCTTTTTTTTTAAACCAAACACTTACAAATAGATCATTTTTAAAAAGAATTTCAGTCAAATAGCATTAAAATATAATTCTTTTTAAGGCTGTTTACACACAGTTGTTTGTGTATATTAAAACACTTTAAAAGTCTCTAGCATCTGTTTTTCAATATTTTTTTCCAATCAATAGGATATAGAAATACTGTGTACTATATTAAGGTGTTCAAGTTACCTTCTACACATCTGGTCTTTCCTTCTTTTCCTTAGGGCTCAGGGAGACACAGACACATGTGCACACACACAGGACTGGATACCAAGTTAAGAGCTAATAAAGATTTCAACTGCTGTTCTCTGTGATGAGCTGTGACGCATAACACAAAGCACCCTGCCTACTCCTGATATTGTCATTTTCTGTAAGTGCTAGATTCTCTTCTGTTTTTATTAGCTAATTCATCAACACTCTGCACCCAGGAAGAGACTCAATAAAGCCAATTAATTAGGCTGCTCTTTTCGGCACCAAGGAGGCAGGAGTAGAGGAGCTGTCTAGGGCCAAAATCCTGTGCAGTTTGTGCTATTTCCAAAGCCTAATTAGCTTAGGTCTGGTTTTGAGGGGCAAACAGAGGGGAGAAATACTGAGGCTCTCAGCTGCTTGCAGGGCCTTTGTACTAGGGTTTGTTTTGGTAATGCAGTGAAGCAGCAGGACACGCGCCTCCTGGGACCACTGCCAGCCACGACGGCGTGCAAGGGGAGGGAGAGGAGGGAGGCACGGGCTGCCTGTGAGCAAACCCAGCCGAGGGACAGTCATGCCCCATTTTCCAGAGAAGCAGTAAAAACCACTAAGGAGATTTCTCCATCTGCACAGCTATTACATATCAGAGACAATGTTGGTATTTTCAGTAGATATATAAAGCTACTGTGCTTGAGATTTATTTCTGGCTCATAAAAATAGTTTTGTCTCCTTCTGGGCTGAGTGTATTAGACGGCTTTCTTGTTTCTGTGATTCAGTAACAGCGTCATTCTTCACAGACATAATGTGCATATTGCTGACATCGTTCCAAAAAATAGATGGCCCAGGGCCACCTTTGGGGAATTCTCTAAATGAAAGAATCGGAAATCATCATCTCACACTGGGTGTTGAAGCACTCTCTTTGCATGCTGAGAGTGCTAAAAGAGGACCTGGAACAGTCCCTGTGCGTGTATTTTCACAACAGACTATCGCTGCTTTGAGTTGTCAGCCCAGTGGTTCAATAATGTTCACTCTTAAAAGCCTTCAGTGTGCATTTACCTACCTAAGTTTGCATTGTAAAAGGCCTGTAAATAGTTGTGCACCTCTACTGGAGAGTATGTTAGTACCCTCTCAAGAGCAGGGATGAGGTTTTACTTCCTTCAACAATTCCCCCCTCACAGCAATGGGAGCAAAATGGGGCCCTGCTTGCTGGAAATCCTCTCTCCTCTGAAGTCTGAATGTAGCAGAGAGTATGTGCTGCTCGCAAGTTATCTCTGCACTTCAGAAATGTTGAAGAAGTTTCCCCTTTCTTTTCTCCTTCCAGAAAATAAATGTTTCAGACAGCATGGAAGCATAGGATGAATGAGGGTGCCATGGATTAGTCATATGGAAGGTACTGTGAAAAGACTTAGGAAAAATAGTTTCATATTTATGCCCTGCCCCCCACCCCTTCATTCCTTCATCTGTCATGCCAGGAGGGAAGGGGAGGCAGCACAGTTGTTTCTGCACAGCAAAGGCACAGTGATCTGTCCTGGAGGCTCTACCTCTTGTGGAACAGCCAGTATGGGGCCAGTGGTCATGAAATTCCTTTTCCCACCATTTCACCATCTGGGAAATGGTGCCTTCCTGAAGCTGGTGGACATTCTGCTCCAGCTCTACCTGGTCTGCACTTCGGGGTCACTGCCTCTGTGGAGCTGCAAGGGTTCTTACTTGGGGCCTTGTCTTGTCCTTTATGAAATAAGGAAATGAGCTGGAACAAAGGCCATTTAGCTATCTAACAAATCTGCACTTCTCTATAGATCCAGGGCTTTGTGTGGTCCTGGAGAGCAAATGGTGAGCTGAAGAGGACAGGATAACTGAAAGGCAGACAAAAAACCAACCTACTCAGGCACCTTGATTCTGCTGCCTCCATCAGGCCTGACTTGGATCTGCCCTTCCAAAACCTAGGAGACAGCTGCCACATAGGGGTGGGGCACATGTGATATATTATTTAAACTAGAATGGTAAGAATTTACGTTCATTGATTTTTTTGAAGAATGGTTTGGTGGCTTAAGCATAAAGCTGCATGGGAGATTCGGTAGTTTCTTCTCCCTGCTCTGCTCTCTCCATTTTGTGTATGGTCTTGGTGGGACAGGCTAATCTGACAGGTACAGTAATGTTTTCATGGCATTTGCTGATGAAATATAATTGAACTTGTCTGAGGTTATGCATGGATGGAGCTTGAGGAAAAGAAAAGAAAGGCTAGTCCTTTCTTTTACAATATTATAAAAACTTAAAATTAGAACTTAGAAATTCACCTATCAGAACCAGTTTGTATCATCTGTGAGAAGTTATTCTGTGCTGCAGGCACTCATCAGTTATGAAGGATAGACCCACCACGTAAATAAACGAAATCCATCTCATTTTACATGGATGCTCAAACAGCCATCTTATGATAACTCTCAATCACTGCCAAAGTGAATCAGACTCAAACTGTAGGAGTAAAAGAAAGTTTCTCTTCTGATTCTTTGGATCTGCATTGCAGAAATCTGAAATCAGCTTGCAAATAGGCTGCAATGTCATATGCTGTAATCCACAGCTCCGTTTATACTGATGTGTGTCTTGTGTGCTCTGTGCTGCTGTAACTCCTAACTACAGTGGGAGTATCAAAGTTTGACTGCAGTCTTAGCCCTGATTTTAATAGCATTGTTGATTTTTATCATGGGTGCAATGCAGATTAAAAAAGAAAAAAAAGAAGCTATATGCATTATAGCTCATACTGTCTTCAGTTTGTTCTTTACTGGTACAAGAAATCCCTTCAGTCAGAGGTAACATAAAACCAAAATAGCAGAATAAATAACTTGGGGGTATTGGGAGGGGAATGAAAGCTGTTTCTTGGTCCAAACTTCTTCATTGTTATAGAACCTTAAGTGTACAGAAACCTCAGACAGCAAATATTTTAACCAATCCAACCAGTACAGAACCTCTAGAGCAGGGAGAACCTGTGAAAAACACAACTGTGGATTAAAGGAGGAGTGTGAGTAATATGCTAGTTATTTGTTACAAAATAAATTAAGTATTGACACAAGAAGTTACAGTATATTTTTCTCTTTGAAATGCTGCAGAAGCAAATCTTCTTTCTAAAGGGCAGCGTGAAGTGTTGGTCTTGCATTTCTGTCATGACATTTAACTTATTAGCATGCAGGTGCACTCTCTGGGTTTCATGCAATACCTGTCTCCTTTCACAGTGTTTACAGTAAATCTAGCAAGTTTGCAGGCCAAGTGGCTCCCTGAATGTGAGTCCACAAAGCAGGGAACAAGGCAGCACTGCTTGGGGAGTTCCCAGCACAGCTAGCATCAACAATGGGCATCAACAGTGACATTAAAACCAAAAAAATGACTTGTAATTGTTTGTAACTGACAGTCACAGTAATTAATTGTAGATAATGTTGCAGTTACTCATTATTCTTCCCTTTCCTTGAAATCAACTGTCTTGTTTTTTAGCAACTGATCCATGGTTAATAGTGGTTAGCTATTATGCATCCGAGCTCCTGGTTTAATAGTGGTTAGCCATTATGCATCTGAGCTCCTGGTTTACTAAACATAACGAATTATTCTGCTTCGTGGGGAGCCAACCATGCATTTGGTGTGTGAAATGGGAAATCCTTCACAAAGAACTGCAGGCACAGCAGGGACTCTTGTGACTCCACTTTGGGACTGAATGGCAGATGAAACTCGACAGTGAGAGGGAGTCCTGGCTCCTGCAACTCTGGGGAACTGCCTTTTCCCATGCCCTGAGGACTAGAAGGACCTGAAGCTTTTTTCCTCAAAGGATCTGGGCTCAGGTCTGGGACAAGGGCACATCTCCCTGGCAGCTGTCGGTGTTATCCCTATGCCCCAGCTCTTGGTTGGCTGCATGGGTGTAATGTCTGCATTTCATGTTTTTGTTGGTAGAGATATCTTACCTAACTCTTAGTCCTGCAAAGGCTGGGTGTCAAGATAATTGTCTGGGTTCCTCCTATATTTACAGAAGCTGGGGGAAGAGACATTCATCTCAGGTAAAAGCAGTGTCTAAGGCAGCCAAGAAAAATGCCCCCTCCATGTACAAGATTATTTCTCTTTGAAAGGGGACTAAGTAACTAGCTCAGGCTCCACGCTGTTTTTTAAATGGTTGAAGTTAGGTGAGCCAATTCCACCTGCTGCATCTGCCTCTTTTGTTAAAATTCCTTAAGCCAGGGACTGTCATCTGTCACCATGGGCTTTGCTGTATGTCTAACATGGCAAAGTCATAATTGCAGATGGTGTCCCTACACACAGTGTAATATGAAGACTCGATAAAAGGACTCTTAGAGATGCTGACTGATGTTTAATACATGACATCACCACCTTATACCCATATAATCACATGAGCAGCAGAAAACCTCTGCACATTAACCTAGCATAGATTATGCAATCTGGCTCAGACACAAAATGATGCTTTGGAAGCTTAACATGCTGCTGCATGTCTACCAAGCAGCTCTCTATTCATGCGCTGATCTCATCCTCACCATTTCCTATGTGCTCCTGTGGAAGGTGTGCACACAACTGGATGTCTCAGATTGGCTCACAATAACTTGTTAAGCTACTGTTATCTTGTGCCTCAGCCCATAGACAACCCTCACACTGGGTCTTTTTTTACTAGGATTTCATGCTAACACTTGGGCATTTATCAAAATCTCCGGTGCAGCCATAAAGATTTTTGCTAAATATGCAACAAGCATCAGCGTGTAGGATATAGGAAAGGCAGTAGAGTGGTTTTTTGAAAAATGTTTAGCATATGTTCCATGAGTTTTCATGCATGATTTTGCTGGTAAAGGTTATCAGAAAAGTCAATATGTGTATGGTCAGAAAACATAGAGTAGTTAAAATTTTTGGCAGGTACATTACAATGCAGCAGAAGATTATTCAAAGTTGACCAGTAAAATTCTGTTGCTCCTGAAGGTAGAAATGCCCTGTCAAACTCCTGGGCTGCTTTATGAACCTCCTGGCTGGCTAAGCTGAAAGCCATCACTCTGCTCCCAGATGGCAGGAATTTAATTTGGAAAGTCACACCATGTCTCTCTTCCTTGCAATGTGCCCATTTAGTAGTCTTTGAAAACAGGTGAATGAACATTGTTTTAAAACAGAATTTTTATGCTTGTAAAAAATGCCAGCTTGAGACTCATAGAAACTTAGGTCCTTTGCTTACCTGTGGAATTTGCACAGTATGGGTGCTGGTAATGATCACAGCATCAACACAAATACTTCTCAACTCTCATTAGGTGGAAGCCAGAACAGGTACCTCAGGGTGCATCTCTGCTTTCCTCAGCATGGATATTGTAAGGTTAATCCTCTGGTGTCATGAGAAAATATCAGGTGATTGCCAAAAGGCCCATGCAGTGCAGCCCTGGCATCTTGCTGACTGCCTGCTTGCTGGGCACCCCAGGGTCTCTGTGTTCAGGTACCAGAAAAGCTGGTCCAGATGCTCTGCCCCACGTGAGGAGGTCACAGCGAGTCTTCTTCCTGTACTCCCTCTCCTCCTCTTGCCAGTGCCGTTCCTTAGTCACAGACATAGCATCCTACCTACAGTCCACCATCTTTGGTTTGTCTCTAAGGCAGTCCAGATCAGATTCAGCCCCTACAACTCTGCCTGTGAGGGTTTTGAGGTTTAAGCTCGCCTCTTGACGCAACCCTGATAGTTAGGAGCAGGAGAAACACTGCTGGCTGCAGTGCAGGCTGCATCAGGTTGAGAGATGTAAACAGGTTGTGCCTTGTACAAAAAGAATACACATCTATCTGAAGCAACAAACCAGGCCATTTGTGCATTCAGTGCTGGATTCTTTTAACCTGTTTCTGACTTTTCACCTGAGAAGCTTTCACCCTCCATATACTGCAGTATGTTTCTTGTTTCTGCTCCTGGCCTTCTTTCTTCTCACATTAGTACAGCCAGGGAGATATTCTTATCTTTATGAGCATCACAGCCCTTTCTCAACTGAGTGTCTAATCAGGATGGATGAACTGTTAGAACATCAGAGACAAATGACTTGTTCCTCAATGGTTCCAATGGCAGAGCTAAAAACCTGATTTACCTGAGCTGTCTCCTTGTCCATAATGCTCTATTTAAAGAGGTTCTGTTACTTCTGTGATGCCTGGAAAGGCTGACCTGGAAACAGAGACAAGGTAGAATAAAAGGATAAAAAGGTATTTATTGAAAGGACACAGCTTGGGCAGTGCAGAAACCCTGCCAGGGCTACACCCAAGTCAAACCCACTAATGGTCACAAAATAGACAACAGGTCACGAGGTCTCAACTTTTTATAGGTCCATTAGCGTATTGGAGTTAATAGTCCAATCATCGTTTCAGGTTATGAAGCTCTGTCCTCCTTGTTCTCTCTCTTTTTTCACTGTTGTTTACACTTTTGGGCATAAAATTTGTCCTTGGTCCCAAGCTAGAAAGGAATTTTTTTGTCTACTTACTCTGTGAAGAAAACTTACCAACTCTTAATATGAAGCCCAGATTTACACACTAAAGAAGCACAGAATCTGAAAAATATAAAAACTAAAACTTAAGGCATCATTTCCACCCTCCTGCTCCTTTTCCTTCAATGCCACCTGAAATATTTTCTTCTCTCTTTCCTTAGTGTTCTTATCTGAGTGTGGAAGCAAAAGATCAGGAAGGAAACAATCATTCCACACATTCACAAAGGGATCCATTAATGACTTTCAAACAGATTCTTTCAAACACTGCAGATGCACTTCAGGCTATTAAGCTCTCAGCAAAAAGATTTGTGTTCCTCCCATTTCAATCCCTTGACAGGTCCAATTGCTAGATGTAAAAGTTTTTAATTACATATTTAGAAATCTTTATAAAGAAACTCAGCACAGCGAAGGCCATAAGGTCTGCTCAGACAGGAAATCCTTTATAAATAAGCATGCACTGAAATAAAAAGCAAAATAACCATTACCTCAAGCTATGAATCAATGTTCTCCTAAAAGCTTAAGACCCCGAATCAGTAAACTCTTTAAGAGTATATCCCTAATCTTAAGTGGCCTAATTGACTTCAGTCACATATGTCTCATTAGTTTACTCAGTTGGGAATTTCTCTTATGAGCTGAAAAAAATTCTTTTTAAAATTCATTTTTAGAGTCTGGAATCGAGGCCTCAATGTAGTTTGCAAAAACTCAGTGCCTAGAAAAGTGCAAAAAATAAGCTAGGAAAACAAAGGAAGGCATAAGTTAGTAGTGCTGCCCCCATTTACCGGCGTGAGTCATAAGGACCCAAAGGCTCATTCAGGGCCACACAAACAGAATATGGCAAAGCCAGGAAACAGATACCAGTCTTTCAAGTCCTGCTCTCTATATTTAATCCTCTGGTGTATATCTTATAGAAATTCCAACTAATCTTTATCCTCCTTTAGACCTGCTGCTGACGACTCAGGAGGCAGAAGGGACTGCACAGTTGGTTAGCTAATACTCCACCTCCTGGGGATCAGGAAATACATCTTCTTCCTTCCTTGCATTTATTTAGAAACTCAAGTGTAATATGCTTGTGGAATATGTATTTTTGGATAATAATATTTGAATTTCAAAGGGAAAGTGAAATATTATAATTTTGGCTAATTCATTCAGATAATTTTACCCAACACAGTATTGATAAGCAAGCACATTAAGCAGTCTAATGCAGCTCATTTCATATCACAGGAGTGCAAACAATAAAAAGCAGACTGCCAAACCTTGAGAAATTAAATATAAGTACAGAAGACATAATAAAGAGAAAGAAAACACTGGGCAAGTTTTCTGAAAAGAACAAAGATATAATTACTTCAGCCAAAGGGCAGCAATAACACAGACACTGACAAAATGCAAGCATTTCATGTGTTTATTGACTCAACTGTTTACAAAAAAAAGTCGTTATCTTAGCAAATGCCACATTACCTGATAATAATCAAGCTACTGTACTGTACCTCTGAGATACAGAGCACCTTTTACTAGAAATCAAAGTCACTTTTCTGAATAGTTGAGAGAACTTTATGGTTCTTTGATGATACGGACACATATTTTACTTTTTGCTTTTCTTTTTACTCTTTATGGTCATGAAACATTCTGGGGTGTTTTTGTTGGCTTTTGGTGAAGTAACTGCAGAGTTAGGGTGGAAACTTTTAGTACACCCAACTAAGGCACATTAGAGGTCTGAATGATAAGCTTGCAATATGAAATGAATGAAAAAGATAGAAGTGAGCTTATCTTTAAACCCTTAGTCTCCAATTTTTCCATCCATCCTTACTGCTAGCAAAGTGTCTGTTGGATCAGTGACAGGGAACCTCCAGTTTAAGACCTAAGGCAACAGCAGACTCTGGGAAAAGAAGCTGATGAATGCTCAGCGGGTGTCGGAATTTGTACCTCTTGTGGGTGATGAGAAGTAGGGAGAGACAGTACGCCTTCAGTAAAAGTGATCCTGTGACTGTCCTTGGACGTCATCGCCAGTTCTGTTTCCAAAACATAAATGTCACAATCATGGCAAGATAGCCTTGCTTGATATGGAGTGTATTAGTCTCATCAGCCTGTCTGCTTTGTCCTGCTTTCCAGCTTTGGCTTTTTTTTTTGTTATTTTTGAGAGAGGGGACAGATGAGTGTTGGAATATTTTAACTGAGGATGGGCCATTTTCAGTCTGCTTATAAGGGCCATCTTGCCATCCTGGTCACTGTTAGACTGAGTAATCTGAAATGGGTTCAAACCAAATTCAGAATACAAACATCACTTCAAAGATTGAAATTCCTTCACTCCTGTCCTATTGGTGTTTTTTTCCTAATAACAATATATTATCTAATCCATCTTAATTAGGCTAGGAAAAATACCCTCTGAAAATTGAAGAAGAAGAATCCTCTACCTGCAGATGCAAAAGGCTGATGTATAAATCTACAGCTGGAATGTAAATTACAGGTACCCGAGACTGGCTGTTTCAGTAGTATGTCTGTGATGGATTTTAAATCTATTCCTGACTACAAAAAACCCTCATATATATACCAGTTTACCTGAGATGGTGAGGCATAAGAAAGTAATGTTTTCTTGCTGCGGTAATTTCCATTACAAATCAGCTGCAAATATTTAAGGAGCTGTATTTGCTGATGTACGTTTCTCTCTCAGTTGGTATGACATGAGAGAAAGAAAAGCCAACCTCTAACATCTTTGGGATGGTCAGTGTGATTAAACTTCCTGACTGTGCCTGTACTTTATGTTATGTGAATGTATAATTTGTGGGTGTATTTCATTTTGGATATGGTGGTACCAATTAGCTTCTGGTATCATGTTTATTTTTTTTCCTCAAAAACATCCCTCTATTCAGAAGGCTTTTTAAAGTGAAGAGGAGACAGGAAACAGGTTATTTTTATATATCAAATTTAACATCTACTGTATCTATGGATAACAGGTTCTGAGGTGAACTGCTGAGTGAGTCACTGTAAGCCTGGCAGAGTTAAGTGTGGAAAGTCGGTCTAAGCACGTGCTGTAATGGATTTGACCTCGAAGAGCACTGCAAAGAGAAATTGCAGATAACCATCTGAACTGACTTCAGAAGCCAATAGCCCTGACTCCCTGGATACCAAGAGAAAAGGGAAGGACTAAATAGATGGAGTGAACAATCAGAAATACAAGGTTGAATACATGCTTAATATTTGAATTGTTGACAGTAGAAGAAAACAGGAAAGCAGTACATCTCCATGCTTGATTACAACCAAGTAAGGAAACTAAACTTCCCTTAGACAGTTTTATAAAAGTGAGATATATATTCAATAGATGTGAAATGTGAAAGTTATAGAGGAACAATAAAGACAAGCATCTGGGAAAATCTTAAACTCATCTTAAACTTGCCTTTTCATGGCAAATAATTACTGATTAAGAATACTAAGGAGAAACTGTGGAGAACAAGACTTGCATTTTCCTCAGCAGGCCTGAGTTCAAGGCTCCAGAAGGGGCAGAAAAGGGAGTATATCCTAACTCACATTATATCCACTTTACGTTTTATTGGATGGACTTTATGCTTGGTTGTTCTTCTTATCACATTTATTAGAGAAAGTAGGGATTAGAAAGTGCTTTGAGGATCCTCTGGAACAGGGAACTGCTGTGAGCAAGTATCACTTGTTTTCTCTCTATTATGTTTAAAGAGAGGCAGAAAAGGAAAGGAAAAAAAATGTGTGCATATGCTCACTGCCACATCTGCTCTATAAAACTCTGAGTCAGAGTCAAAATAAGCCCTTAAAGGGAATATAGACAGCAGTGTATTTAGTTTTGATTTATTAAAATAGTTTTCAGACTGCAGTCTTATTTGTCCTGTGAGAACGACACTCTCTGGTAATGGGAGCATTGAATTTTCATGTGAAACATTTTAGAGAGCATATTTTTTTTCACCTACAAGAGTGTGACAAGAATTTGCTCTTGTATGATGATGTGGAAGTTATAGCTGCTATGCTAAACATGTATTTATGATCACTGCTGGCACGACTGCTGTGTATTTTGTTTATGTTGTTACAAACCTACTTGTGACACATTATAAAAAATACATCCTTTTGTGGTAGTCTTGCACTGAGGCAGAATAAATCATGCCTTCTACATCTGCTCGTGCTTTTCTGATATTGCCCATTTGCTGTTCCTTACCTTAGAGGAGGGAGAGCTTGTGTGATTTTTAGTCCCATACCAGGTAATATCGAAGGCCTCATGAAAGGGTAAAAGTAGATGCCTTAATACAGCTGTCAGGGAGGCAAACCCCAAACCACAGCATGAAGCAGCTACTATCCTTCAATCAGAATAACCTGCTTTCATTAAATGCTAGTTTGGGAATGGTCTAGACATCCTTTAAGCATGTGAGGAACAACACAGTGAATAATTTCAAAATGGGGAAACAAAAAAAAAAACTAAAATAGAAAAAAAGCTTCCAAAATGAACAAGAGTAGCCAGATCCAGCACTATGCAAGAAAGACTGACGTCTTTAATTTTATCTGGTCTTTCATATTAATATCAACAAAATCATGTCTGCTATCTCTGTGTGCCTTTATCACAGACACCTCTCTGTGATACTTTAGGGAAAAAAATTAAAATGCTGTCAAATACTTACAACACTATTTTAAAAGCTCAAGATTGGTTTTTTTAAAAAATACATTTGCTTCTTTCCACTTTCCAAACCAGCGTTTTTCATACTTGCTTAATTAGCAGCATTCTAAGAGTGTTTTTGATTGAGTATAATAATTTGATTTTTATATGGATGTTCTTCATAGCCTTTCTTCTATTTGCCTGTCAATATTCCTACTGACATCAGCAGTGCAAACCCAAACCCTATTGTTTGATGTTCAAAGGATACGGGTTTATGCTATGCCTGTAGAGAAAAATGCAGATGTGTGTTTGCATGACTGGTGTCTCAGGGTTTATTTGCTTTTATGTAATAAGAAAAAGTCGAATGAGAGCAGTTCTAAGCTTAATGTATTTTGGATATTTTACTGTCTTCCCCCATAGCTGTGATTGCTAGGAATGAATATGAAGAAACTACTACTGAACCCTGAGAAAGAAATGATGGGAACTTTAGTGGATAGCATTGTAAAACCAACATTTGCTATCTGTCATCACAGGTGTTTTTAAGATTTTCTCTTAACCCAGAAGATAAATTGCACCCATATGTTATATACTACTGGGCTGTAGTTTTTGGTTGATGCTGAGCTTTCAATGGTGTTTAAGTACTGACTCTTCAGAAAACAGCTGGTTATGAGGCATTTTGTTTAATTATGCTTTGTTGTTTTGACTCTCCTGTAGTGTTTATCATCCTGAGGAACACAGCTGAAGATATAGGTCAATGACCCCTCTATCCATATACTCTGGCACACAGATCCACAGAGGATTAGCCACCTAAATGGAAATTTTATTCATTACTTCTTTTGTGTTGCTATTCTGAATGACTTTTTTCTATAAGGCTACACGAGTAAAATCTAACGTCAGCAAAACTTTTTTTTCTCAAGTACTTTTAGACAATACTTTCCGGTGAAAACTATAAGGATAGTTTTCATGCCATGCAGCTCATTTAATTCAGCAGAGAAACTAAGGGGAAGAAAGGAGCACAAGCAAACCACAGAGCAGTTTGCTGAATGTTCTCAAATTTCTTTTGACACTTCATGGTGACAGAAAACCCTGTGCTAAATATGTTTGTGCTGGTCTGCTGTGAAAATTCACTGTTCAATAGCTTCCAGAGTTTCTCATTTCTTACCTATGGTGTGCAAACCTACACCTCTGACCATTGGGCCCCCTTACAGAGTGTGGATGGCTACTGTGTGTCTCAAAGACTTTTAAAGGATTTTTGTGAACTGGGTCCAAGGTGCATCTCTACTTTTAATCTCCTCATGACAAAGAATTGTCAGTGTGTCGTGCCATTCATGAGAGGCAAAGTGAACAAATTCGTTAGGATAAAAATAACTGCGAGCTCATAAACCCAAATAATTTTTGCTTATTTTTGACAAATATGATTTAATTGTAACTTAAAGTAGCAAAATTTGGCAATACAGCGATTTTTCTTTTTCTTATGTCATAAAGTTGGCTGCTTCACAGCTGGCCCCATGGACTAGGGGTCAAGTATAGAGAAGTTAAAATGGAGCATATGGTCATTTAATTTATTATTCTTGATTTTGTCCAGCTACTTCTTTGGCTTATCTCATTTTAACACTCTTGGTGTTCTCCATTGACCTCTTCCTTTGAAAAACAGCTTAAGGCTAATTCCGCAACAATGTTGATTTCAAAGGAATAGAGTAGGTTAAATGAAATTTCTATCACAGCATTCTATTAGATATCTGCTAAGAAGAGAACATAGTCAAGATTACTGTAAATTGTTTGGTTATGCAGTCCTTGGGTCCTGTGTTTGCAACCTAAGGGAGAAATCTGTATTTTTGTATATACCTGTTCTACTTACACTTACACAATAATGATATAGTGAAGTAGAGTGATATATTCACAAAAGCTATTTTAGCTTAATGAGGCCTGGAAATCTACAGATGGCTCAGAGCATTAACTGAATCTACCACTCCATATTTTTTAGGTTAAAGCCGAAGTCCAGAAAAGCCCCTTTAAGGCATGCATGACTCTGAATTCTGGCACTACTTGATTTCTCTAACTCTTGTCTTAAAAGACAAACAAAGTGGATTTTCTGTCTAATCTAGGAATATAAATCTGTCAAAACATAACAATAAAGACTGAGTCATGGACAAAAGCACTTTGAACAAATGATGAAGGTGTCTGAAAGAGCCGGTGTAACTACAAACCTCATCTCTCTGAAACTCCATTTGCCTGTAGGTGCCCTATCATGTCTCTCAGGGACATGTGGAACTGTGAAATTTGGTGTTTCAGCATGTTGCTGGTTAAACTTAGCTTCTGTCTCAGCCTCAGTTTACTTCTTATGAATCAAATGTTCACTTTGCTAGAGCAGTCAAAGAGAAAGTTCCTTGCTGAAGCTACACTAAACTTATCCAGGTCCTACTGAAGTAAAAATTCTGATTAGTTCCCCAAGGCTCATTCAGCTATGCAAAAGCTGGTTGGGAAAGCATTTTCCTTTTGGAAATAGATCATGGAAAATAAGCCAACTGGGTTCCAGGTTGTCCTCATGAGGCCTCAGCAGAGGCTGTTGGCAGACCTACCTTTCTACCAGATTCTGTAAAGTGAGTAAAATAGCATTTCTACCTCCATATAGCTTTGCCTCATCTGGTCTTCTGATCTTTCCAAATAAATGAAAGCCACACATGTTTTATTGCAGATTTTTGGAGTGGAGACAAACTGCAAGGAAAGGGGATAATTAGACTTCAGGGTGATATCTCCCTCTAGCATCATAAATCAAAATTATTTAACACTGAATACAACAGCATGTTTGTGGACCTTCTTTCTAGAAGTGCATCATAATTTTTTCCTGGATTTTTTCCTTTTCTCTCTTGGCTGAACCTTTCTGCTAGAGTAGAAAATTGAAATTTGGCAGTATAAAAGCTTCAGACAGTGAAGCTGACTTTTGATCCCCTAGCCTTTGATAGTTTGAGAATGGGAACAGAATTTTTGATTTTTTTTTTTACTGTGTGTATAAATCAAACTTGCTGGACTGCTGCTGACCCCGTTTAATTGCAGCATTGTGGTGGAGTTTTGCTACCAATCAAATGCAGGGTCTTGGACTCAGTGCAGTGAAGTCTGCTGAGAGAGGGTTTCAGCATCTCACCCAGCTGCAATCTCCACACAGATCTTAAAATGACTGATATACTTTTCTTACCCAAAACCATCAGAGAAAGCCTTCAGTCATTTATGTACCAGTCAGCAGTGACAGTTACATGTGAGTGGATACCATGCTTTTTTAACACTCCAGCAGAGCAATTCTTTGTGTTGTATCATCCTTATGACAGGAAGGCTCAAATTATGAGAAACCCCAGGTCAGGGGATTGGTGAGTTTGGGTTCCCAGAGAAAGGCTGGATTACTAAAGACATTTCCTGCTGCTCTCTAGGTTTTCCCCATAGTTGCACTTTTTTTCTGGATGATTCCAGTGACAGCATATTTAATTGCTATTTTGTCTGTTGCAATTTGTAGGGACTTGCTTTTTTCCCTTTTCTCTGGAGAACTTTTGACTGACACTTAATACTGAAAATGAATATGAGTACACAGTAATGTTTTTTGTCTGTATCTCATATGAAAATGTTCAAAAGTGGAAAAATGCTTTCTTCTAAGAATTAGGAGTAGACTTTGCATTCCTTAACAAATTTAATTGAAGTCACAGGAATTCTAGTTGCATAAACAACATACAGTGTGAGTGTAAGAATTTTTCCTTTAAAATAAGTGATTTGCATGTTCAGAGTCTCAGGCTCAAATAGGGCTATTTAGAAACTAAATCTATTACATATGTATATTCTGGCATATCAGGATAAGACTTTTACCCCTTGTTGCATTTCATCCAGGGAAAAAGAGGGCTGGGAAATTTCTTGAAAAAATGTGACATAAGAAGCAGAGAAAATGGGCTTAGTGGAGATGGAGGGGTAAAACCCGGGAGGCATATCACTGAGTCATGCTGTGCCAAAATTAGATTTTAAAATTATTTCTGTCATCTTATGAAAACCCACAACACTTTGTTCTGAATACCCAAAAGCTCTTATAACTTTTCTTCAAAAAATTCTTGGCTGTCCTCATCCTTGTTCCTTCAGATATTCCTACACATTAAGAAGCTGATACAATTTTGATACATTGCATTTGAATAAATAATGTCCTTTTTCCTCACACAATGGAAGAGAGCCTTCTAAGCCTGACAACAGCTACCAGAGCAAATTGAAGAGCGTTACAAAATGCGTTGGAACTGTATGAAAAAGTTGCTATTTGTTAAATTGGACTGATTTCTCCACCTGGTGCTGCCAATTAATTTGCCCAATTTAACCTTTTAAAATGTCATTCCTTGCCCCCTCCTAAGAATGCCTAACTAATGCATTTTTCCCTCTCTTGAATTCTTAAAAGCTACTGCCTTTTCCATGACTGTAGGACCATCTCAGGATGATTGTGAAAAAGAGGAAAATGTATTGCGAAAGCAGCTTCCCTCTCGGGAAGGGAATGATAATTTTGACCCACTTAAAGTCATTGTAATGTAATTAATTTAGTGCTTTTAATCACCTCAAAATATGAAAATGCAAAGCACCAAAATTAGAATTATTTAAATTTCCATTTAAAACTGGCTAATGTCTGTCCATGGCATGGCAGTCCTGTTGGCATCTTCTTTTAATGACTATTCTGAATTCTCTTCCAGTTTAGAAAATAAATCATCTATTATGCTGATGTATCTGTAGACGCTGTATTTTTCACAGTTATGAATCTTGTATTATGTTGGGGCTTCTTTCTTCTTTTCAGAGACATTTCACTCTTAACTGTGATGTCCATTAGTACTTCATTCAGGGAACTATGAAAAATGACGATATTAAATGCTTAACAAATAGGCTTTTATTCATCCAATTTGCCATAATGCAGAATGACATGATTAGTAGTGATTTTTAACTGGCTTCGAAGAAGGTGTCATGTATCAGTTTTGTCATGTGAATTAGTTGTTATGGTAATGAGAGCATATCAATTATTCCTTGGAAGGTTGCATTAGATCAATTATATAATTAATCTGTCTTGTTTCTTTACTTATTTGTTTCTCCAGTAATTTCTTAAGGGCAAAAATATTGGTGTTACCATATGCAGTTAGTATTTTTCTGATCTAATTGCACAGATTATTTTGCAAACAATACTCTATGAGATATTTTTTAATGTTTTTATTTCTTATGAAAAAGAGTTCATTTTAGTCAGTTTCCAAGTATTTAAAATTTTTTTTTAATAATTTGTTTACATCTTGTTGTTTTATTTTAAAACACAAGTTTGTCAGAAACAGAGATTTTCTCTGGCACAGGCACATATGAACGGAAGGTATTTGCTGACAAAAATTTGAGAGCTGTGGCAGAGTCCATGTGTCTCCTGTTCTAAACAGAGTCTCTAACCATCAGCTGTCAGGTTGCTTTCTTGCCTCCACTGCCCACTTATTCTTGCCTGTATGGAGTCCTAACTTGAAGAGAGAATGGAGATAGGTTTTGGTCCAGTCTTTATAGCCGTGGTTTTCTTCAGAGTTTTGTAAGAAGTCCACTTCTCTCCAACTCTTCTTTACTCAGAGCACAGACTCCAGCTGAATTTGGATCCACCCAGGCTTAGCTATGCTGAAGGGCAAATGTTTTCCACTACTTCTTATATCTTGCCTACACCAATCTTAAAAAAAGACAGATCTGGATGTTTCTGAAAGGGTGTGTACCTGAGTTAGTTATATACACACAGGGAAGCTATATCTAAGTAAATTATTCCAGGACAATTTCTGTCCTGAATTTCCTCCACACACTACAAAAAAACCAGCCCAGTTTTCTGAAAATGGCATGATTTGATCAAAACATACTTATTTAATTTTCTGTAAAATACTGAAAAATCTTGTACAGTTTGATTTATGAAATACGCAACCTCTAAATCCTTATTTGTGCTCAAAACAACCACATTTTACCCGACATTTAGGCAGTGATATTTTGGACAACTCTACCTGTTAAGTGATAATTTTGTTAAGTTTTTCTGTCACTTATCTACCAAGACAGATAATTGCAACTATGCAACAGATAATGGAGTTGTTGTTGCAAGGTAACATTGTATTTGTTCAGTGGAGATCATCGCTAAGAAAAAAGCAAATATCTTCCAGCGAGGAAAATCCCAACACACTCTTGTAACACAGAAGAGGAAAAAAAAACAAGCATCCTCGATCCATTCTCCAATATACTGCCAGCTTTGTTCTACTACCAGAGTAAAACATGACTGTGTACACCAAAAGGTGACATTTTCTTGTGAACCAGGCTGTCACCAAATAAGTGTACACTCTTACATTTATGAAGAGCTGAGTTCGTCCTCAAACCCAAATGTTTGCGGGGCCCAGTAATCATGTGCAAACCTCCACCCATGAATAGATTAAGTCAACCCCCCACGAGGGCCTGGGGCAGCCAAGTATGATCAGCACACCAGCTCCTCTCAGCTCAGGCTGGGCGCAGCAGACTTGGCTGTGGTGGCCGTCCTGCCCCTTGAGCCACCAGCAGCTGGTAAAGCACTTAATGCTTTAAGTCACAGCTTCAACCAGGCCCATGAGATGAATTAAAAGTGTGTGGGCTGTAGAGTTTTTTGTACTTTAACTTGCTGTTGTCCTTAGCAGCCAAAATATCTGAGCACTTTTTAAAGGATATGAGTGTCTCTGGGTAGCAAAGTGGGAGGTTTTGGCATTCATTCCTTCAGGCATTAGGTCTAGAAGAAGCTTAAATCCCCAAATTACCAACTAGTAAATGGGGAGACACCAGTCCAGGCTAAAACTTAACAACTTTTTACTCCTGAATAGAAATTTAACAAGTATATGAAGTTAATTATAATGAGCACTTGAGACTTTTTGTTTTTTGAGACTAATGAGCACTTGAGACTTTTCGTTTCTTACACTAATCTTAATTTTACAAAAATGAGGTGGTTCTGGAGACCTACACTGCACTAACATGTGTGATTGTGGCTGTTACCAAGGTGAATGTACCTTTGGGCTGCCTTTTACCTTGTGAGAGCCATGCTACTTCACACAGCTGTAAGTGACATCTGAAAAACAGAACCTTAGAGATCAGAAATAAAGTTCCTACACTACAGTGTTTATATGGTTCTTCAAAATAATAAATGACAGAATACAATGACAGACATCAGTGAGTGGTGTCCTTTACCAGTCCAAATTTGATGATTACTGGTGTCATGGTCCATTCTAAGAATTACATTTTAAGAAGAATTAAAGATTATCAGCTTTGGACTGGCAGTCGTGTGTGCCCATTCAATTGCCATCATCTCAGTGTCCTTCCCAATGTGGCATTATTTAAAATATCTGAAATTGCTTTATCTTACTAGTTTCTTCAATATTGGTGTCATATACTTAATAAATATTTTTTATATTTTACATGATTTCTCATGAGGACACTATTAGAAAGTGAGTGTCAATAACACATATTTGAAGATATAAAATTGAGGGTACAGAGGAACAATGACTCCTATGAGGACTCAGGAGTAGAGCCCAAAATAGAAATTAGGGTTCTCAGCTTCTTAGTATCTGAATCAGTTTCTGCTGCTATGATTTAGCATAACTTGAAAGTGGTACTGATGTAACAATTACATCTCTCTCTGAAGGAAGACACGGTGTACAGGCAAATTTATTATCAAAGGAGTAAAAAACCTTTATAGTTGTATCATGGTGTGGTGCGTTAGCACTGACAAGACACCAGGAGTCCCTCAGGTTGCTCTATCACTCTCTCTCCTCAGCAGTACAGGGGTAGAAAATGAAATGAATAAAGCTCGTGGGCTCAGATAAGGACAGGGAAATCACTCAGCAATTACTGGTGTGGGCAAGACAGATTTCACTTGAGATATTAGTTCAATTTATTGCCAATGAATAACAGAGTAGGACAGTGAGAAATTAGGTTAGAACCACTTCACCATGTTCCCTTTTTTCTTGGGCTCAGCTTCACTCTCATCTCTTCTACCCTCTCTCCGTGAGCAGCTAGGAGGAGGGGGAGTTAGGATTACCATCAATCCAGGACCCTTTTTCCTTGCCACTCCTTCCTTCTCACACTCTTCACCTGCTCCAACATGAGTCCCTTGCACAGAAGACAATCCCTCACAAACTTGTCCTTGCTTTAGTTTGGACTGCCTCTCACAGCTGCTGCGCAGCATTTTTTCACACTTTCTGAAATACCTTCCCAGAGGTGCCACCCACACAGATAATGGACTCAGCTTTGGCCAGTGTCATTTCCAATTTGGAGCTGACTAAAACTGGCTCTGCCCAACATGGAGCCAGATCCTGGCTTCTCAAAAGAAGTCAGGTGTCTTCTCAAAAGAATCCATCACTGCAGACTCTCTGCTGCTGAAACTTTGCCAGCTAAACCAAATACACATAGCAAGGAAAAATGTGACCTCTAATGATTTGCCTGGCTTTTATTTCATTTCATTCTGTGTAGAAAAATTATCAGCACTGTCAAAAAGCATAGGTAGTCAACATTATCTTCTTCACTTTAAAGATAGAAGTGAAATATCAAGGTAACAAACATGAGTAAATTGTAGCTGTACATGTGTGTTTTGACAGTCCTGTGCCATATTGCTACAAAACTTTTCTTTGGAAGCTGGGAAACATATGAACTAAAATGTATTTAAAACTTCCGGATATTTAAAACTTTCCAAGAAAACTTGTCTTTATTCTTAGTCTAAATGGATTAATTATCTTTGAAATGTTGCTAGTCCAGCCTTTGACAATATTATGTTTCAATTAATTAATTCAATTCTTTTTTAGTGCTCTGGGACAAAGCAGAACATTGTAGCAAATACTGTAGAGAGTTATATGTTCATATTTTAATGGGCACTTTAGTGACATTAGAATATTTTTCATTTTTGGTTTCAGTATTAATTTCATTTTTTCTGTGTAGAACTCATGCTTAAAATCTTTGCATTTATCTTTCCAGATCCTCCACAAGATGATTGCACTGATTCTCAGTGTTTCTTCTGGGACATGATGGCTATTCCCTTGGTAACACATTGCTTAATCCTTGACTATTCTTGCTGCACTAAATCTAGGAGACTTTAGAGCCATGAATCTGAATGCTGAAGTAATTCCCAATTGGTTTCATTTATATTGGGAGTGTGTACTTTATGTTGGCTCTTTCTATCTTGGCTGAGGCAGTTTGCATGTGATACTCATTTGACTTCACAAAAAGGCTTTGACAGACTGGAAAATAGTAAGGTGCATTTTGTAACTGATTGTTAGGGATATCTCAATGCTGAAACTGGACTCACTGTGGAAGGTATGGTCTAGTGATTGAAGTTTATAGGGTGATATGATACATCCTTAATGAAATAAAGATTTTGTAAAGGCTAATTAAAAATACTTCTCCTAAAAATTTTATAGTAGTAAAATATTCAAAGAAGAAAAGTGTGTTAGTAAGACAACTTGTAATATCTTTGCTGCAAATTCTTTAGTGGCTCTTCACAATAGAAAGATTTCTAATCTGCACTGTGTAATCAATAATTTGTATATGTTACAGTGTCTTGGTTGTCCTATCTGAAGTCCCAGAAGATTTTTATTTTTGCTTTTTCTCTGATGAGTTATTGACTTTTCAGTCTCAGTTTTATCTAGTAAATATTTGATCCTAAAGCAGTGCAGACTACATTTTCTTTCAAAAAAATCTTACATCTAAATATATCTGTATTTATTATTTTGTATGTAATTTGTGGCAGCATGTTACCACATCAAACATCATCAAAACCTATCCTGAATTTTGTTGCCTTATTTTGTTAACCAGCCTTGCTCAGTAGCTGTCTTTGTTACACAGAAATTGACATCAGAGTTAGAATAATCCTTGCACTTAAACAACTAACTAGCAGCTAGGATCTTCCTTCTAAATTAAGTATATCAGGCCACCAAGATGGTTCCAAGTGTTATACAAAAAGTCATTGATTTATTCTTAAAAAACAATAACTTCGTGCAATAGTCCTTTCTGCTAGCTGTTTTCTCTATAAAGACTTATTAGAAAAAATGTATCTGATTTAACAGCTCTCTGAAGGCCAGATGTATTTTCCTGTCCCTTTATGAAAAACAATGCAGTCACTTATGAATAGATTCTCCACTTGGGAGGGCGTGCTTGTAATGGCACCCTTCTGTTAAGATTCAATGGCTGGCTGGAAGTTCTGAAAGGGAATGCATCTGGAAAGATGCACCCCAAGCCACTATGCCCATTCTTTAGACCAACTCTGCAAGAATTTGTCCTTTCAGGACACCAGAGTATTGTACCTCTGTCACTGGAGCAATTCCACAACTGAGATAAGGAATACAACCTAGTGTTAATACTGTACAAACCTACAGAAACTCTACAAATTCAAATATATACATCTATTCCTAGTAAATCTAATTGGAGAGAAATCTCTCTACATGCTTTTTATAATTCCTCTAGGGGACACATTTATGGTATTGATGGAAAGAAGTACTCACTGCCTATCGTATGATTCATCTGTAAGCAGCCTGTAAGTAGCTTATATAAACACTTGACCTATGGTTGTCCTTAATAATCACTAATTTGAGAACTGTAATGTTCTCATATCTGTTGAATTATAATTAAGACTTATTCTAGAATAATTGCATGTATCCTCACTTATCTAGGTGTTATCTTGTTCATATCTTACTGACGTGAATTTTAGATGCTTCAATATTATAATTTGAAAGGCTGCTACCAGACTTCCAATCGTGCCTGTGTAAATCAAAAATCTACATATATTTATGGGAGGTAAGAATTCAAAATTTAACTAAAAATCATAAAAAAGCTTAGGTTGCAAAGAACTCTAACTTCAATGTAGGGAAATATCAGTGCAAACATACAGTATGGTCTGTGCTGAGAAAGTTACTTTCTTCTGTAGAACTAAGCTTTTCTATCCTTCAGCAACTGACCAGAAGATCAAATAGTTTTGATATGCATTTGAACTTTTGAGTAAATAGATTTGTGACTCTTAGATGACTTCAGTTTCTATGAAGAGTCATGCAGCCTATTTTCCAGCAATGAACATTCACAGAAAACATATGTCAGTCTCCAATCCTAATTTTCTGCATATGAATATTTGTACAAGGGACAGGATACAAAGCCCATTGTAATCACCCAGAAAGACACCCACTGACTTCATCTGCCTTTCTTTTATTGGTTTCTGGAAGTATTAACTTAATTTTACAGTCAGAGAAAAGAAGTTATGGGGCTTTTGAAATTTTATTTAAAATTTGCCTAATCATAACTGATTCAGAAATGTATGGCATACTCTGAAAAAAATTTGATATTTTATTGAGCTTAGAGTTCAAAGGTGTATTCTCTTGCACAGAAAAAAAAAAACAAAAAAGAATTCTCTGAATACTTAATTGGCAGACCAGACCCACATTCACATTATTATAAACAATTCTGCTTATAATCATTTGTATATGTAGAAGCTTGAGACCTTGGTTTTCTATAGCCACAGTGGTCTTTGCTTCCTAGTAAATATTGCTAATGTTCTTAGACTTTTGCTTTTGCATTAGTGATTTTTTAATTGCAGAAAATTCCTTAGAGTGGATCTGCTTTAATTACCTTGTATTTTAGAGATTCTTCTTTAAATATGGTCAGACAATGTTATTGTACTAATTCTCAATGAAATTAAGAGTCTGTTCTATTGAATATGTTATACAGATCTCTTCAAAAAGACATTGAGAATAATATCCCACTGTCAACTGTTGGCAGTAAAACAACTGAAAGCGGCTGTCTTCCTTACTGGTGGTTCCAGTCAGTTCTCTGGAATAACTCTCACAGCTCTCCTTCCAGTGCTGGCTTCCAGCTGTACAGAGTGACCTTTCTGCAGTTGTCTCTCATGTGGACCAGGTGATGGAACCAAGCTCTTTCAGCCAGTGACTTTGTACATCTACTTCTTGCAAAAGTGAGAAAACAAGATCTTAAACATTGAGGGGAAACAATGTTCAGTTTGGTTGAACAGTTTTTCAAAACTGGTTAAATTAGTTGCTCCTAGGTTAGTTTTTATGCTGGGGCTCGAACAGATTAGGAGTGTATAAAACTTTTCATACCAACAAGAGTTACTTGTCATAAAATGAAGAAGCTGTCACCAATGCTGACTCTTTTTCTTGCAATGCTTCCTTTTTTATGTAGTACTAAATCTATTTCCCTCACTCTCTTGTCAGATGAAAAAATGCTATGCCCTTCATTTTCCATGTGCAATTAAATAACTTTTCTTCAAAAATTCATCATGACATACGTAGAAATTACGGCAAACTGGATAAACAGCTAATGAATATCCTTACATCTCACTGATTTCCATTCAGCTCTACTAGTGTTGAGAGGATTTCTGGAGCAATTCCACCCAGGAATGGCAAACTCCCAAACATTTATGTTCAAATGGGAAAAAGTTCATAACTGGGAACAGCTAAGGCAGGATGGGGCCTTCAAAGACTGTTATCATGGTGTTTTGAGTACATAATTTGTGGGCATCTGACATCAAGACAGGCAATTTGAAAAGTTCAGAACTTTCTTAAGGCGAACAATTCATATTTGAAGTGAAAAATTGCACTTTTCACACCAAACAGCTTTTATTCCTTCCCAAGAAGATGAGGAGGAAAAACACCTTCTCTCTCTTTAATGCACACATTTATGAAGAAAAATGTTTTATTTGGGCTGTAGATGGAAGAGAAATGAGTTTAAAATCTTCCTGTACTGGCTTGAACAGAGAGGCAGACCTCTTGATAGATTGCATAGTGTTTAAATAAACTCATCCATTTTTTATTGTATGCATCTAATAGTTTACATTTTAAGAACTGAGTACTGAAAACATATTTCATCTTACTGCGTCCTCGAGAAACAGTTTTTCTCCATTAGTATTTTTATGTGATACTACTCTAAAGAAAATTTAACCTAATGAAATGGAGGCTTTCTATTCACCCAGTCTTGCAGTCATTCATTTAGTATTTTTGATTAATTAGGACTCAAGCTTCAAAATCATAAAGAAAAAGTTTTCAGGAGTTTTGTCTAACTCCATTAAACCATACAAATCCCCATTATCAGTACTTTCTCAGAAGTACGCTGGTCTACAAACTGGAGCAGTTTGCTCTCTTATCTGCCAACATTTATAGGTCATTATGCAGATAATAATTAAACAAATGTATAGCACACAAACTTCTAAAATGAAGTAATATTCTGACATGAGTGTTGTTAACCCCATGCACTACTTATGTTTGAGTCAGCTTGATGGTGTTTCCACAGATTCTGAGAGGAGATGGGAGCAGAACTGTGGTTTCTATTGCATACATTTGTTTACTGTGATGTAATCAGCAGTGTCTAGCTATTTTAGAAAAAAAGAAAAAGATATATGGATGTTCTGTGAAAGTTTAAATTACAAAATATTTCTACACAAAAACAGTGGAAACACACAAAGTTACTATTTTGAAGAGTACACCATTCAAAGTGTAATCTGGCAGACATATAGAATGTAGCCCCACATAAGCCTTTTTACAAGCATTCAATGATACTTTATAAAGACAGAATTACAAGAAAGAGCTCCTTTTTAGCCCGGCTTGAATGCTAGGTTGATGTCTTAAAGTTTCTGACCTACCATCACTTGAGATTTTTCTTGGATCTTTCTAGTTTGCCTATCATACCTAATCCCTCTGAAGTCCAAGCAACTTTTTTATCTTTTTATTTGACAAGAACCCTTAGGAAGAAGTGTGGCATATCTGTAGAATCACAGGATGAGCCAGGCACAGGCTTATGACTGTAGTTATTACCTCATTCTAAGTTTTTTGGGGTTTCTGCCCTCCTTGCACCAGCAATACTGGCTTATGCTAGGTAGAGACAAAGCCAAGACGTCCAACACAGTCTGGCAAATCCAGTTTCTGTACTTCCCACCTGGTACCAGGACTTGCACTGAGCATGAGCCATGCTCAAAAAAGGAGTAATTTTCTTTTGATTCATACTCCCCTTCTGGTTCAGTGTCATAAAGGCAATTTTCCATATAATTTTCCTCTAGCATTAGAAAATGAAATTTTGTTTCCATTCATGATGAGTGCCTGAGAAAACAGAAAGAATCAAGCTCATTTTTCATCATGGTAATTTTGGGGAAGTGGATTCCCTACTGTTCTAACAATAATATTTCAGACAGGTTAACCCTGAATCTTTCCTGTAAAGTGCAAAAAGCTAAACCTATCAATCAGAAAATGCATAAGAGAAAGAGACCCCAGAGGAGAGAACACATGAGAAAAATCTCTCTGAGACCTCTCTTTTGCTCCAAGGGAGCAAAAAGTGCTATCATGCATTTGCATTACGGACACTTATCCGAGGATTGGAAAGCCTCAAGTGTCTGTAACTATGGTGAAATGAGTTGCCCTTGGCTGGACAACAGGTCCCCACCAAGGCCCTCTATCACTCCTCTTCTCAGCAAAATGGGGGAAGAAAATAAGATAGAAATAAAACCCTTGTAGGTTGGGATAAGGCAGTTTAATAAAGTAAAAGCAAAAGGTTACATGTGCACAAAGAAAGAAAAAGCCACAAAAATATTTTATTCTTTACTTCCCATCAGCAAGTGATGTTAGACCTTTGGTCAGGTTTGGGTCAGCTGCCCTGGCTGTCCTTCTCTCAAGATTTTGCCCACTCTCAGTCTGTTGGTGAGGGGGGAATGTTGTATATACAGCACTGATGTTGTGGAGCACTGCCCAGCAGTGGAGTTACCAAGGAGCAGTTCTTTGCACACAGTGCTCTTTCTTATGGCGATACTACCTCAGTTTTGTCGAGAAAGGAAGAGTTTTAGTAGATTACAAAAACCAGGCATGTGGGAACCTAAAATGGTAGACATAGTCAATGGGAGACCAAAGCAATGATTTTTACATTGACTTCTATTATTTGTGTCCAACATGAATTTGTTTTTGTTCAAGCAGTTGCTAATACATCTTTTTAACAACAGAGGTAGCTAGTAGCTCTGTCTATGGAATGAAATCAAGTACTTGTTCTTCCAGCAAAAGTAGTGTGCAGAAATCAGTGATACAGAAATCAGTTGCACTGCAAAAGGTATATCTGCAGTTTCATCTGCAGACATCCTTAACTAGACATGGATGCAACTTGACACATAATCTAGAATTCAGACTTTCTTCTATTTGGCTGTGTCTATTTGTTCTGTGTCTCAGTCTGTGGAACTGATAAAGCAGAAGATGCTCAGATCTCAAAGCAGAATAGCATGCAGTTCTGATCATGACCAAAGAAATTACAATTTTCTCCAAAATTACAGAAATGTAATATTCTTCAAAAGGGCTTTAAGACTAAACTCCAGACAGGACCAGACATATAAAAACATAGTGCCCAACTTCATTACACTCATCAGGCATGGGGTACTTGTTATTGGGTGACTTAGCATACCTTTGTTTGCTGCTTCTTATACCTGAATGGATTTTTCTCCTCTTCCTTTCCCTTTCATGCTGCTTTGCGGGAAATTTCAACTGTCTCCAGCTGCAATGTATAACTGTGCACATAGAACACTATGTTTCATTTCAAGCAATCAGTTTTGTTTTGGCTTTAGAGTGTTTGGATTAAATCTGAATTTGAGGTTCAACTTCAAACCCAACCTTTTTATCCTTTCTTGATTAGTTTAGTTTATGTTCTTGCTTAGCAGCGGGAGATTAATTCAGATGTCTGCTCCTACTCAAATGAAGGTTTAGCTCAGCCCTGTTTTTGCTCTTCTTTCTCCACTCCCTTGAGTCTACATTTATATTCCAAAGCTGTTTTAGGCAGAGAATTCTGTGAAGCTCTTCTATCAGTCCAAGGGTAAATGAGCCTGAAAATAAATCTTCCAGCAGATATAGGAAGTTCTGTTATCAAGTTGGACTCCATACATATAACAGTGCTATTTTTCTACACATACATTTAATAATGGTTTTGCTGTGATAAGTTTTACTATAAAATACAAAGCTTTATGAAGTTTTAAAAGGCTTTAATTTTACTGATAAAATGGAAATGAACAGTTTTATCTTTGCAACATGAAAAATGAAGACTCTCAGAAAATCCTGGTCGTTCTTTCTTGAGGAAAGAATGTCATACATTCCACTCTTTGACTTCCTTTATGCATCACTGCACACTCATTTTCATGCACAGTTTATGTACAATTTCTGTTTAGGTTCAGCAGCACTCACAGAGAAGTAGGTAGGTAGTCAGGAAGGGAGGAAATTTAATGAGGTTTCATATCAAATGAAAAGTCCTGCTGTCTAAGGGGAGGTTGAGACAACTCAGTTTGTTTAAAAGAGAGAAGGCTTAGGGAAGATCTAGTTATTGTCTTCAATTAAAGGGATCACAGCACAGAACCAGGATTCTTTCTTACAGCGAAAGGGCAAGAGGCAACTGTCACAAGCCACAGGAAGGGGAATTCCAACTAGATACATGGAAAAAATAAAAAGATCACCCTTTTGTGCTCAAGCACTGGAATGGGCTCCCCAAAGGGATTTTGGTAGTCTGCATTCTGGAAGTGTTCAGAGCTTGTCCTGAAGTACCTGCTCTAACAATAGTTTTCGTCCTAGAGCTGAGATTAGATGGTGTTAGGACCACTGTTGGAACAAGTGGTTCTTTCCAAACCAAATTACTGTACATATTTGAAATCACAGAGGTAGAACAAGTATGACAGAAACCTTATGCACTTTACTGGTATGTAGTGTCCCACTATGCAGTAATATTAGGAAAGGATCACCTCTGCTCTGGGCTCTGGCTCCTTAAGAACTGGCAGGATGTCCAGCACCTGACGTCTGTTCCCTGCTGTTGGAAGGAAGCTTCTGTTTGAAAAAATGCTACATAGACATGATGGCCAGTCCCAGCTACAGAGTGAGACACCTGAACTTCGATATTTAGAATGTGGGTTTACTTTTTTGAGTTTGGTACATCACCATGCACCACAACCAGCTGACTCATTTACCTAAACCTAGGTGTCTATCGCCTTCCAAGACCCTTGCTGGTGTCTAGATTCTGCTCCGGGAGTGGTCACCTGTGGAACCTGTGTCACATCTGTCAACTTGTTTTGATGCAATATTAATATAAAATTATTGCATAATGACCAGTTCCTGTGACTGCATTTGCAAGCATTTGATATATGTATTTGTCTAGGAAAGGTTTTCTTTGGTCTGTAGATGGTCAGTCTCTATGCTGGAAAACAGACATATTCCTGAGAAGAGAGATGAAGAGCACTCTGAATCCCTCAGGCTTCCAATTTAGGCCTTAGTCTGCATCAGTTCCATATGCTAGTGGGGTTTACAGCAGGAGGAGAGAATTAATGCATTCCTCCCTCCCCAGGTGTCTTTCAGATTGCTCCTGTTTAGATGAGTTTGCAGCTTTGCTTCAGCTGCAACAGACACATGGGACAAAATCTAGGCTTACAGGTATTTTTCATTTTGATAAAAAAAAATAAAAGCAAACATTTTCTTTCTTAAACCACAAGATAAATTGCTTGCCATCCTACTTTTATAACCTGTGCATATCATGCTGTAGCAAAATTGTATTTCTTTAAAAGTAACTGTATTTGACAGTATCATTCTCCAAAACCCCCCAAGTTCTGGTTTGGTTTTTTTTTTTTTTTTTTTTTTTCCTACAAGTCTAAAAGTTTAGCTGGGAAAACAGAATTATATGTACTGGGAGATGTCAGTGTTATGTCTCCAGGATTTTTGGCTCCAGAGGAGCAGACTGATCTTATTTCAAATTGTTTAAAGAACAGCATTAGCACTGATTGCAGAAGTAGCCTTAGGAGGAGCCTTTGGTCCTTCCTTCCAGCTAAAAGAAAGTAGCATACTACTAAATGGTGATATCTACTTAAGCAAGACAAAGAAAACAATGGGTAAAATATTTCAGAATGCTTAAGACCATGTTTTATTTTCATAATGTATAGAGAAGCTGGTATGACAATATGTTCTAGATGCCATTTCACAGGAGATATGAGTTTCCATCTGCGCCTTTTCATCCATTTGGCACCTCAGAAGGTGTACAAAGCATTCAGTCCATTATGCATTGGCATAAAATAGTTGCAATCTGAGATCAAAGATACCACCCACATAAAAAAAAAAAAAAAAGATTAAAAAATGTCTTTGAATCACCCATAAATGTACAAAAATGGCCAGATTTCCTCTGAATAACATTTTCTGTGAATTTTCAAGTTTTCCTTCTTAGGGTAAGAAATATGTTTTGCTTTACATGTCAATTCTGCTCTTTGTGCCAGGTTGAGTACCAAGTGTGACCAGATGAGCAGTATGTGAAAGGATTCTTGTTTCATGACTGCATAAAGATTCAAGCTTTTCCATTTAAATGAGAAACACAAAATTATAGTGTTGGTCAGGTACTTTACAAAAGACTTATATTTCTGATACTTAAAGAACATCAGTATTTTCAGGTGACACTGGGTCAGCAGGATTACCCAGTTACTCACTGGTCTGCAGTAGTAGTCACAGGATGCTTCTCAACCAGTCACAAGGATTATGTACAAGTTCATATAGCAAAATATTAGTGAAAGGCAGTATGCACCAGTCTAGTCAGACAAGACATCCCTTTTGCCCTCAATGCACTATAGGGTAGAGCCATGAAGAACAAAAGTAACAAAAGTAATTTAGCTTAGATGTGTGAAAACCCAGGATTTGTTGTCATTCGTGCCACATGCTGTTGTAGAATTCTCCAGGAGGAAAGTAAGAAGTAGTTGTTTAGCTCCTGTTGCGGTGTGACATGCAGTGAAGCAAAATATGGGGAAAAAGCACAGAAGTATATTCAGACAAAAAGCCTAACTAGATTCTATTAAGATCAACTGTCTTGAGGAAAGAAATAATGAATATTTTCAGAAAATTCCTATGAGGAATTCATCTGCCTAGGTGCTTGCTTTATGCTTATCATGTTTGAAACTGAAGGGATTATCGTGTGTCACTGGGAGAACTTTTTGAAACACCAGAGTCTCAAACAGCGGAACTCTTCTCAGTGATTTCTTCCTCCTAGAAGCAGACTTTTTCTTGCCTTTCTTCTTGGACTCATGCATTTCTAGACTTTGCTGTACAATGATCCAATTGTAGTAGTCAAAGGTGTAGCCTGGTACACCTCCTTCAAGCCATCAGTACAAAGTTTTGAAAAATTTTCTCCTTTGGCTTAGGTTTCATGAAGAGGTGGACAACATATTGCTACAGACTTCTTGATGGAGGAGAAATTATGCCATTTTACATATGGTTTTCTGTTAGATCTTGATTAATTAAAAAAAAAAAAACCAACCAAACAACAAAACCAAACCCAAACTATAATGCACTGTGCTTTAATATATTACCTGAATGCATGTATAACCTCTGAAAGGCAGACAGAAAACATCAGAATTCAGATATTTTTAGTATAAGACTATTGCCCATAGGAATCAGTGTATCTATGTTTACTAAGCAGTAACATACACTGCCTACTTCAAATATGAATAATGAGAGTAGAAGATAAGGTTCTGAGGTGTCTTTACAGGTAAGATTCCAGCAGCATTTTATACTAATGTTTTCTAAACTATTTCAGAATAACTTACAGAAGAGGCAGGTTTTTTTATCTGTTTTTTTTTTATTGCAAATTTTCCTTCAAGCTCTCTCACTCAGTTTTGAAAGACAATAATTATATTTATGTATTTTTTCTCACAAAGAGGCGGTTTTGATCAACTTTTGATCTTCAGTAGTTCACTAGCACTTAGTTGCTTCTCACATGTTGCTTTTCCTGAGAAGCTGAGAGGAAATGTAGCATTCTAAAGATGTTCATTAGTTCCAGTTCAGCATGTTTGGCAAGAGCTGTGAGGAAAAGGTCGGAAAAGAGAATGTAGAAGCTTGGGAAGGATTGTATATTCTAGATTGCAGACATTATAAAATTGATAGGATAGTTAGGCATATAGCTGCTTCTTGAACTGACAAAGTTGGTTGATAAATAGCTTTGTGTAGAGACAGACATTTAAGAACATACATATTTTTCTCAAAGAGGAAAAGCATGAATACAACAAAATTTATCCTGAGAACTGTCCAAATTATGTTCTGTGGACCTACTTGTATTTAGGCAGTGTAGAGATAAACTGAAAGCTGATAGCAGGGAATTCCTGAGAGAAAAGCTTTGGAAAAGTTTGATATAAAAATTGTTATGAGAATTTTAGTATGTCGTGTTTCTTAACTATATGGAGACATTATACCAACCCATTCACTGCAATTATTTATTCTGCTGCATGAAGTGAGTTCAGGCATCTGCAGTATGAAAGTGTGTAGAAGAGAATAGATTCTTTATTTTTCTTATTTAACATTACTGGTCAATAGCTTTTTATAAGGTACACATACATACACACACAAACATACACAGAGGCCTTTTCTCCTTCCTTTTAAGAAACTACATGAAAGGGGAACAGACATAGATCTAGCTAACTCCTTTGAGGATGCTTCAGGGGTAGTTTGTGTTGTATTTTGTGCAGTAATCTGCCAAGGTGATTTCTATGGTAACCTCTATTTGCATTCTTTCAAATGATGGTAAATTCTGACACATTCCATTAAATATTGATAGCAGTGTTTCATCTGCTGGAAACCCACATGGGAATATTTAACTTTATCTATTGTCTGAGACTATTCTTTTGTATCAGCAAGCTTTATACAGTTAAAATGTTAATTAGATTTTTATAACCATTTTTATCGTTCTGCTCTTTGTCTAGATTGCTCCAAACACATTTATTTACAATTCCAAAATGGTTCCATTAATATTCTACAGCATCTTACTCCGAGATTAGCTTAATAGCAAACCTCAAAAATGTACTTAAAGGCTTGTGAAACACCTACAGAATCATAATACTGCAAATTTTTTTGGCTAATGGCTAAGTGATTTGTAAGATCAGATTTTAAGGAAAAGAGACAAGCCTGAAAGAGAAAATGGCATAATTAGTTTCAAAATTGCATTGGTTTCTCAAATATGAAACAGTAGTGAAACTGTTTATGTAAAGGATTTTTTTTATTGGTGGGGTGGAGTGGAGTAAAGTAGGCTAAGAAAAATGGAAAAATAGAGTGCAGGTAATTTTATCTTCATGAGTGACACATGAAATATCTCCAAAGTATTAAAAAAACCTCCCAATCCTCTGGAAAAATAACCTTGCATCACACTAAGGATTATGTGCTCATTTTATATTAAACAGTGTTTGGGGATCTGGCTGGCGACTGTTTTCTTACGAAGAAATTAGCAAACATGAATTTGTGGCAGAGGCTCTGAACCGCTGCTGTTTTGTGTTCCACATCACTGCTTACACATTTGAATAGTAAATACACGCTGGATTTAAAGCACCAGGAGGTAAAGAGGGCACCACTGCTGCTCACCAGCATGCAGCTGAACAAAGAGCCAGCATCTGAACAAGTGGTAACAACACGAGTCTAAATTGCGATGACGTTTTGTTATTTGATCCTCTGGCCTACAGGTGGAAAGGGTTGCACAGTAATGGGGAACTTCTGACCTGCTTTGCACTTTTGAGCAGGTTCTGTGCTGTGAGGTAATTACAGGAGATGCTTTTAGAAAATTGGTCCTAATATCAAGGTTTTCTGGGTTCCATTAAGGTCTGGAATCAGAAACGCTTGTGCTGAGACAGAAAATTGAAAATATTTGATACTAAGACTGGCTTTGTGAAGAGAAATAGCACTATACATGATTCTAAGCAGTGAAACTACAATTCTTTTGAATTGTTTACTTCCATATCCCACCCTCAGACCATCCCAATTACAGATGCACAGCTCTTGGAAATTAATTTGTTCGTAGATCTCATACAAATCATGGAATGCATAGATCATGTAATGCTATCTTTAATATCATTATTGCTAGGAATTCTTGGTCTCTATCCAGTTTAATGTCCTTCTTTGTTTTTTTTTCCCAAGACTAACTTCCTACCGAGATAATTTTGGAATCTGTTGAAAAGTCAATGGTGTGATATTACAACCTTATATGATGAAGTTAGAAAAATCCTTTGAAGTTGTGAAATGCTGTAAACAGTTCTCTCCAGGCTCTAGAGGCTACATTCAGTGCTCTTTTATGAAAATCCAACCGTAGTTCTTTTATGATAGTGCACAACAGTTCAGAGCAAGGATAGAACACGTCCCTTTGCTTCCAAGACTGATTAGCAATAATATAATGGAAAAATAGGGGGGTAAAGGGAGTGGCATGCGGTTGGGGGAAGTGAAATAGGAAAGGCAAAGAGGGACGCCTAGAGGTAAAGGGAAATAGAAGGAAGACAGAAAATACTGATACAAACTTGTGCCGCCAAAGTTGATTAATGCAAATGAAGTGGCAAGTTTCCAGAGCAAATCTAGGTTAAGTACTGTTAAGCACTACAACAAGGCTCAGAATCAGATCTCATAAGCCCTGTGGACTGGAGCCAATCAAGTGCTATGAGCACATGGTCCTAGAATCACTGGGAAGGTAATGCTAAATATGCCTTTTAATTGTGCTCTGTATTCCATGAGGGTTGTTGCTGTAGAAAGGACACAAAACTCAAGATGATTTCATTCTAGACAGAGCTCAAGCAAATAACCTGTGCTCTGTAGAGCATAGCAAAGACTGCCCAAGCTCTGAACAGGAGCTAGCATGGTCCAGCAGAACCAGGGCTGTGCTGTTGCTGTACCCTAGAGGATGGAGGAGCACAAGGAGTTCTGATGTGCTAAACTGACAAGGAGTAATATTAACATCCTCAGCAGCTGAGTCTGTGCTTTGTCACACAGCTGACCCAGGGCTTTTAACTTAGGGCTCAGTGCTAAAGAATATAAAAATGAGTCTGAACACAAAACATAGCAAATCCAGTTTGGTTGGTGCTGCACCTGCATTAATGAAATTTGATGAATCTGAGCTGGACCTGTATCACTTACCTCTACTGCTGCATCTTTCCCTTGCAATTCACCAAGTGGCACCTCCACTCTGAGCAGTGCTCACCATGCTGCACAAGATGTGCTTTTTGGCTAACTAGCTAACCAAAATGAGAGGCAGGTAGAGGTGCCTCGCACATTTCATCAGTCTTCAGATCCTTAGCTAGTCATTCCTCGTGTAGCTTATTGATAACTGATGTGTACAGTACAACCATTTTGTTCATGAAATAGACTTATTATCCTAGAACCAGACCCTAACATTTTGAAGCCATTAAGAAAAATACTATTAATTTCAATAGGGACAGAATTTGTGTATTGTCTTTTCAAAAGAAGAGGAAAATTGCTTTAATTCTTTACTCCCACAGGAATGAAAGGACTCTGGCAGTTCAGAACTCAATAAATGTAAAAAAATATTTTATATAATAATTGAGACATGAAATTTAGTGGCTCTGTGAAATCATGTCTTGTTGGCAGGTATAAACAAGATTTGTTTAGTGGGATTTGGTAAAAAACACTGCCATGAAAGCAGAGTAAAAAGTTGCCACATTTTTAATCTAAAAGTTTAGAAGTCATGATTTTCTAGCANTATGAACACCAGTCGTGCCATGTCATTTCACTCTAATCTACGTTCAAAGGATGTATTAACAAGAACGTGAATTATCCTCACATTCAGAGAGAGGTTATAGAACCAAGGAAGATAATAATGACAGTGTTTTAGGCAACTATAAAATACTAGAGCATAATCAGGCTGAATCACTGCGAAGTGGTGAAGCTCTGGCCCTTATGTTATGTTTTCCACCATGGTAACTGAATGAACATAAGCTGTGCTGGCTGTACCAAATGCAGAATGGGAATATGTACCAGACTTCTAGCTGGTGTGATAATTCTGTCTGCTCTGGGTTTATGTACCAAAGTCACACAAGGACAAGACCAGTAACTCATATTACATTCTTTTCACATAAGGAAAACCTGAATATGTGAGACAGAGGTAAGACACAGAAAATTCAGTCATGTTTTTACAAGAGAATCAGGACTATGGGTTTCTTTCTTTAGACATAGCCTAAGATAACTCAAAATTTAGCACTGAAATCAAGCATATTTTATCATGCATGCACCTGCACACACACTTACTAGTTTCCCTTGACATAGACAGACAGATTTCAGAGACTTTAGGGTCTCTGAAACCTCTCACATATGACTGCTTTCTAGAGCTTGCAGTTCAGGAAGATCCACATTGCCCTGGTTGGAGGATAAGCAGGATCCCCTACAATCTGTAACATGATTCTTGACGGCTGTTTGTGCAACTGAACCCTGTTCAAGATGTCTAGCTTGGAGAATTCACCCCTGAGGTCCTTTCAGCCAAAAGACAGACCTCTCCTTGGGCAAAACAATTCACAAGACATATAACAGTGGACTTTTCTATGTTCCCTTGGAGGAGTTGTCAGGATAATGAGATGCCAAGTACAGGTACCACTTAGTTCAAAATCCTTTGCATTGTGAAGAGAATAAGGGGAATTCACAAGGCAGTGGGAGAAAGGAGGTTGAAGGCTGCTATCTGTGTTAAGAATCATCGTGTGTTCCTGGTGGGATTATTAAATGTTGACCATTTTGCCTATCATTTTCATGAGTATTAATTTCTTTAGCATCAACAGAGAAAGTTCACACAACCTAATTCAGTCTTCCAAATGCTCTGAAGAGTCAGACCTTCTGTTGGGATAAAGCAGAGGGAGAGAAAGTGAAGAAATGGAGAGAAAGAGCAGCAGGAGGTAAGGAAGGATTGTCCAAAAGCAGAACTGCCACTAACGGAATAAACATTTTTGCCATGAGTAGGAGATCTGCACTGGAGGCAGCTATTCATTTATGCCCCTCAGTTGTCCCCGAAGTAAACTCAAATGTTTGTACAGCTCTGCTCCAGATTATTGTAGTGATGATAATCTTTCCTTCCCTTTCTCTCTCCCTCAACTCCCAATTGATTATAGATTGCACTTAGAAGGCAAAATTAACAGCTCTGCTTCCTAACATCAGCTCTGGTAACTAATGAGGAGGGTGAAGAGCTGTATGACCAGCTTGCTGCTTCTCTACACAGATCTCACTGACTGGGGAGATGTTAACTCCTAAAAGGATGGACACCCTGAGCTACAAAGGGAAATTTCACACATGGCTTTGAAAAGTTTTCAGACTGAATTATGGTCAGTAACTACTCCAGTAACAGTGAGTGAGATACCTGTGATACTTCATTGCCTCTTAAAGTCATCCAATCCCTACAATTACTTTTCAGTANTCCATTCTCTTTTTTTTCTCTCTTTTTCTCTCTCCCTCCCTTTCTTCCTTTGCTGCTCTCTGTCTTCCTCCACTCCACCTTTCCTTTTACGTTCTTCCTCTCATTCATGTTAAGGATTTTTGAATCTTCAGATGCAGTCCCATGGCATTGCTGACAGTGGATTGTAATCTGTACAGCTTTCATGCTATTGCCATTAGAAACCTATTATGTATGTGACTATACTTTCCTCCAAAAATATCTCATCTTCTAAGATGTAGTATTTAGAAATCCCACCTCCTGAGAACAGTTTGAACTTAACAAAGAGATAAATGGCATTAAAAAAAGAGAAACCCAAGAAGATTTTTAAAGCATATTAGGTTCTGCTCTTTGTAAATTAAATTTGACAAACTTAAGATTTGCATTTTTCCCTTTGTGTAAACCAAAAAGCCACTGAAATATAGTTGTAAAACCTTAACAATTATCCCACAGAAGTAGTGTTTTAAGACAACTAGTTGAATCTGAGAGTCAGTCTTGTGGAAGTGCAAATAGCATTGACTTTATATGTTAGATGAAAGGAAAGGGTGTTTATTGACATGGGCAGACAACACAACTCCTTGATCAAACCCTTAATCTTTAGCTACTTGAAAATTAGGTTAATGAAATATTGTAACAAAAAGAGGATTTGCTAAAAAAAAAAAAAAATAAAAAAGATCTTAAGCAGAAATAAGTAGGGGTTTGAGAATACTGTTAAAGCAATTATAAACAAGTTTCAAGAAATGTTAAGATTACATCCTTCTCAGTAAAAACCATTACTTGAACTCAAGTGCCCTTTTTTATGTAATTGCTAGAGAGATGAGTTTTCAGTGAACACCTAGCTTTGATCAAAACTTCTGAAAGTATTGGAGAAAAGTATGCAATTTTCAATGTAAAGATGTAGAGCAAGACAGTTAATTTGAGCTCTCAAAAGAAAAGATTGCTTTAGCTTCGGTGTTAGCTGGGCTCAGGTTCTGGGAAAAAGCCATGACACTGGTTGGCTGACCTGGCCTGAGGTTTCAACAGTCCTGATTTTGCCTTGCTTTTTGGTTTTGTTCATGTTGTTTATCTCACTTGTCTCAGAAATGAGACAAATCCGTAGTATTCTGATTCTGTCTCTTGTCCACTGGTGTTCAAAGTGGACACTGGATTGTACTTCAGGCACTGGAAGTATGTAGCTATGCATTTTAACTACTTTTCTGATTTTTTTTTTCTTTAATAAACACAGGTGTTTTTCTCAGGACAAGATTTCCAGGTGAGCATGTGTTTCTGAACTGCCTGACCTGGCTGTCAAAGCCCAAAGAGGTACATCCTCTCCATTTCTTTTCACTGTACTGAAGCCTTCATCTGGCATTGCACATTTTTAATATCCTTTAATGAGCATAACAGCACCTTTGTCCTTTGGCAACCAGTAGATTGGTTCATATATGAATGCCACAGGTTCCTGTATTCTAGATATAGATTACAGCTCCCACTATCCAAAACCACAACTGTACAGCTGAAAGAAAGCACATGCAAAATTTTGCCTAGAGAAGTGGAGAGCCACACATTAATTTCTGAGGGATGTCTCCTGGCACAAATAAGGCCAGAATAAGGTTCTGTTATATATTTTGAAACTGGCCTCATTTACCTGCTTTTGTAATAGAACATTGTGCATCAGGCTGTAACTGTGAATGATTTCTGCAATGCACCAGGGCAGTGTGTTAATTCTGTACAGTTAGTTAAATTCTGGGAAGGGAATCAAATTCGGAAAATGTTATTTTCTCCCATGAGCAGCAAAAACCAGTGCTCCATCCGTGATAGGTACTTAGTGTCACTTAGGGATACTATGGGCTTTTTAAGTTCCCTGCTCAGGCTGTCTTTTCTTTTAGCTAACCTCAAAGATGACCTGTTTTCTCTTTCCTACTTTATGACACTTATACAGGCTGAATAGAAAATCAAAAGCAAGAAAGGTGTTTTTATCAAGGCACTCCTGTTTTTCAACTTTTCTCTTGTTTTTCTTCTGCAAACAGCAAGGTGCCAAAAAATCATCATTCGATAGACACTAAAACATCAAGAGCAGACATCTCATCTACATTTTTACGAAGAGTAAACAAGTGGGACATTTATGTAAAGTGGGTATTAAACTTCCCACTCCTTTCCCTCCCTCCACACACATTCTTTACTGCTATAGTTTTGTAAGGGAGGAAAGGTCACACATTTTTTTTGGGTTTTGTTGTTGGTTTTTTTTCTCCTGCATTCCTGCTATTTGTTTTATAAGCAGTTAACTCTTTGGGAGTCTGAGTTTCTATAATTTCCTTCTAGTTTGGTGGAAAATCTTCAGGGCTGTGTTTCTTGAGAAAGTGTATTGCAGGTCACACTGAAGAAATGTGGCTGCTCTTATCTTAGTGCTGTCTGGCAATTCCTTGTGTCTGGGACTCAAGCGAGCAGTAACAGCAGAATTTATAGACTGTTTTCCAGTGGCCTTACCTCGTGACACATGCTTTCCTCTGGTAGCATGAGTGACCCAAGCCCTTCTACTCTTTAGGTCTGCACTTGGAGTATTACTTTATGCAGAATTTCCATTGGTTCTGAATCCTTTTTACTTTTATTTCCCTGATCCATCTTCATAGGAAGTGTTGCCCTATTCCCACCAGCATATTCATGGATATGCAGAGGACAGGGCAGAGGTAAAAATCAGTCTTGCAGTGTATAAAATGGAAAAAATCCTTCTACAGAATATGATATAAATTTAACAACTTTTTTTTTTTTTTGCAGCAAGTCCATTTGGTGCATGCTTGAGAGAGTCTGAGCTAGGAAATGGAATAAGTCTCTGCAGACATGGCAGGTACATTTGGTGCAATAGAGGTAGCATGACAGGGCTCTATTACAGTAAATAATACAATTCCAGAAATAACCTATGTGGAACATATTGCTTCTGCTGCACATGTCAGGAAATGGACTTTGATCGATGTTGTTGCAACACAAAACCACATACTAAAACTTTTTAATTATGATGACAGTGTAAAAGTGTAGTTGGTGCTCACTGGCAGTGTTCATAGCCTTTATAATTAACAAATGGACAGTGCAGATTAATTCTGCATGCTCCTCATGTTTCACAGTTCTCTCTAGTTGCTGCCATCAGCATGTATGGAAGCAATAAGGCACACAAGAGGGCCTGGTTTTCATCACCTCTGGGGTGTTAACAGGCATCCTCGAGGGGAGTGATTATCTCACGATAACCACACCACCTGGAGCTACCATGTTCCTGCTATAAAAATTATTTAATGTAAGAGAAAAACATGTACTTTTGTGCTAGAGGACGGAGCTAGGAGTTCAGAATGCTAAAGACTTTTATCAGGAGCTCTAGTGTGCCTCTATTTAATTCCGTATGAGAATATTCACTAGGCTACTGTACAGCTTACTCAGTTTTGTAAACTAGAGCACCACTTTAGCAATACTTTTGCAGCAGCCTAGTATGAGAGCCAACCATTAAAAAGAGATGGCACAACCATCAGAGAACAGAAAGTTCTCTTGCCTTCTCAAGGGGAATATCTCAGAAGACATTCTACACACAGTTTATCAGAATAAAAGGCACAAGGAAATTACAAATCAAATTGGACAGGAATGTCTATAATTTTAGATTTTAAATGGACTAATTTCTGTTCAGCAATGCATTTAGAGCATATTTAATTTGAATTTATCAGAAAATTATGGAATGAAATACATGGGAATACAATAACTCATTGTCTGCTGCTCTCTACGATAATCTACCAAACTGTTATCTAATGACTTTAATGTTAATGGAGTTGTACACTCTGCCTGACCTCTTCAGTGCTGGATGGATGTGTATGTGCTTTTTCTGTCCATCAGGTTTTATGCTTCACTCTCAACTTTCCTGCAAATCTTTTATCTTTGCTTCTGCTTCATTTCCTCCTTAGTAGGAGGGCAGATTTTATTGAAATTAAGTTTTAGTTCTACATTTGCAGAGATAATTTCTTGGATTTTAAAATCAGTAAATTTTGAAGAAACTGTTAAATTACTGATGTTGTGACTACCTACTTCCATCCCAAGTGTATTTCTTGCTCTTTCATAGAAGTTTATCCATTTAATGAAATTTGGCTTGTCTGTCACTCAGAAACAACAGGAGACACACAGAAAGCGTCTTTACAAACCTCCTTTTGCTTACTAATTTCTTTTTTATCTGTGCTTGGAATCTGTAGCATGTCGTGGATGTAAAGATGAACCTTCCTCAGACTTTGTAGATGGTGGTGGGAGCCATATAGACAGTTAAGAGGATGCGGCCCAAGGAGTGCTAAGAGGCTGTGGTGGCACACAAGGGTTTAATTTACAGCTGTCTCCTGCTCACCATATGTTTATTGTGGTTAGTCAGCACACACAGAAGCTAAGGTGAGTTCAAACTTTGGGGCAGGGACAACTTGAGAATCATTTGCTTGTACATTACCTCTTAGACACTTGGAGTCCAGCTTTAGTGCCTAAAGCTGGGAAGGCAACTTAGGTTTGTTTTTCATGAGTGTACAAGGCACTATGAAATGTTAACTCCCCTGTCTGGAACCAAAGTATCTGAGATCTACAAAATACATAGGTGTTTAGGAGACATCACCTGCTCTTCCTAGACTGGAGCTTATGGCAAGACTGAAAAGGTAGCTATTCTATTATGTCATAGCCATGGGGCAGGAGAACAATATATTGCTGCTTACATAGCAGCAGCAGTTTTTACTGTGTACACAGTGGTGGCCCAGGCAGGTTCCTTTCTGTGGTGCAGGGAATGGCTAGAACAAAAAGCTCTTCTGTTAAGGCCACTGAGACTTGGGTTTTATAAATGGACTTGGGTTTTTATCAATGATGATGAAATTACATAAAACAAAGAACTTTATGACATTCTGTGAGTCTAGGAAACCATGATAAAGAAAAGAAGCAAAAACATCTTGTGCAACACCTTATTTGGTTCCCCAGGTAGTTGCACTGGAGGACTTGTGAAGATACATTTTCGCAGATTTCTGGTACTACAAGAATTTGCTGGGATATTTTCTGTGGCTGTTAACATCTAATGCAAAAGAAAATGACTGTATAACTGTTCAAGCTTGCACTTGAGAGCATGGCTGTCATTTACAACTTTTGTCATGTGAAAATCAAAAATCTTGTTTTTGTGGCTTAATCTAGTTCACCATTTGGGCTTAGAAAAGTAGCTATATAAGACATAAGACCAGAGGAGGTCCTCTGCATATTTGTTTTTCCCTAGACAGAGTGTAGGAGCATCAGCAACATCTTGCCTCTTTCTGATTCCCCCCCAGCTGCTGGAATGGAAGTCTAATCAAAAGTAAATGCTGGTCAAGGTCTTCATGCAACTTTACTGTTGTATTCAGGATTGGAAAAAGGACTGAACTAAAGACACGAGAGCTCCTGTAAGATTGGTACTGGCAGGGGTTAAATGAGCCTGCAGTGCTCTATAGGGAGCCAGGCATCAGCAGAGACCTGTCCATCTGTTTGGTTTCTCAAGACTGCTGTAGAGCAGTAGTTCCTTATGATCGATGTTCAAAGGAATAATTTCTTATAAATTGTGGAAGCTAATATGCAGGAGACTTGGCTTTTCTTCTCTCTTCAAAGATACCTAATGACAAACTCTTTTAGATTGCAATGGAGTGCCATCACTTACTGTTGGTCCTTATTTCCTGTAATTTCCCACTCCTGACTGCACAAGGAACTCTGCAGCCTGGAAATATGACATTAGCTGATGCCTAAGGCGTAGTGTAAAGGTAGTGTCCAGTAACCAAATGTGATAAATTACTAACGCCAGTCAATCAACATGGGTTTGTTGCTTCACTCTGTTACTGGTTTATTGTTTTTTTGTGTGTCTAAGATGGTCTAGACCTGCAGACTCTGTTGCCTTTAAATGCCACTACATAGACAAAAGAAGTCAAGTAATTTACTGCATGACATGTTTGTCCTTCCCAGATTTTTAGCCTGACTGATGTTATTAGTTTCTGTGACTTTTTTTTCCTTTTTAAGAAGAGTTCAGACTCTCCCTGTAAAATACTATTTTGTTCAAAATCTGGTTCTTGCAGCTTTCACATGCTAGATTATATGGTTCATGAGTTCTGCCGTGTGAGTTTTTCTTCATTGTGTACTGTAGCTCATGGTGAGCTTCACAGATCTTGAACAGCTCTGCCTTTGATGGATGTTAGTACATTTTCTCAGTGGCTGCCTTTTATTAGTTTCAAAAGATAACAGTCTGTGTAGCCACACACTCAGGTGTTTATGTGTATGAAGGGCACCAGGAGGAAAAATGTGAGATCTCCTGGTTTTAGCTAGACTTTGCCCTTCAAAATATTTACATCTGCTTGGTATGGTATTTAACATAATAGTGAAACTATAGGAAGCCAGAAGTGCCTTCATGATATAGAGATGAACTGCTGAGTTCATTCATACTTTCAGAACCTCCATGTCCCTCTCTGCTCAAAAAAGTACAATAATATTCAACCCCAAAGAATTTTCAGATTAATAATTATAGAGAAAGTTACCACTTACTCCAATGGAAATTCTGAATTCCCCTGTTATGCTGGAACATAGGTTGTTTGGATGCTGAAGGAGCCCTTTTGGATAGCTGAACTGTGTTTGCTGCATCCCTCTGTTTCTGGATCAGCCCAAAGTGGGAGTAGCATAGAAATATGGTTCTTGAGGCTGAAGGCTGTACATAAAGTACAGCCATTTAATTTATGTAGAAGCCATTTAATGTGTACAAGAGCATTGCTGCATATTCTTGAGCACCATCTGCTGGCATTTTCTCATCTAACCAGTATTTGCATAATTGGAAGCATCTCTCTTTATAGAATGTTCCTGAAAGAGGCATGAGCTGAAGCCCTCAGGAAAATAAAGTCTGTTTCTTATGCATGCTTGGAAAGAGGCCATGTAGAAAAGGTCTGGAAATGGCTTTGGAAAAGACTAGCAAGACATTGCCTGAAAAAGCCCTAAATGCAGCATAAAGATTTGTACTGTGATGGGCAATGCCTGGAGTAAGGATTTTGCCCATCTCTATTCTGCAGCAGGTGTGATACCAACCATCATATCTTGCCAAAGTGGTCCCAAGCCAAGGAAAGGGACAATGAGAGGTTTTCTACGAGTTATTCAGCACTCAAAATGCAAGACTTGTTTAAGAACCTCCCGAGAAAACTTTCAGAGAAACGTGAGGAAGACGGCAGTAGAGATGAAGGAAGGAATGTTAACATTAACCTATTTTGGCTCTTTGATGCACAGATACTCAATATCCACATGTCCTCTTTCAAGATCTAGGGACTCAATACAGTCTCCAAAACCCATCTGAAGAGATTGTCTGTAGTAGCCAATAATAAAACATTTAAAAAAATGCGAATTAGCTTTAAAATATGTATCCCAGGTGCAGACACCTGTGAAGTCTTCAAAACCTTTCCAATAATTTGGCTGTTTAGCCTCACCAGGTAGCAGTGTTGACTAGTGCCTGTGTGGCCCACCAGTGACTCTGGTTTAGTCTCATTTCATGAACAAAATACACCAAAATAAAAACAAAACTTATTTCTATATCAGAAGCTAGAAATGGTTTCTAGCTTAGAAAAACTAAGCTACTGGTATATATTTATGTATTTTTATTATTTTAGTGCCTTTAATGTCTCTAAATGTTATGAATGTTATTCTGAGTCTTGTGGTGGTATAAGGACTCCTTAGTGGCACCTGCTGTATTTCGTACTTAGAATTTATGGCAATGAAAAGGAAACAAAGAAGGAAACACAACACAGTGAATGCTGTTTCCTACAGGAGGTCTTATTCTTACTGAGGTTCCCTAGAGTTCAGCAGAGTGTCAGACATTGCTTCACCCTGCTCTATCCCTAGGTAATTTTTTAAACAAGTAAAAAAATGCAACTATTAGGATTTTTAAAGGTACCAATTACTACAAGGTCTGATAAGTAATCATATCTCAAAAATATTTTTTCAGACTTCTCTGGGAGCGTAGATGTACATGAGGAAAAAATGTGACATAGTCATTATATAAAATACCAAACCACTAACAATGATTTTAGACCCATGATTCTTTTTGATGCAGCTCCTTATTTCAACTTCAAGGGGCGTCTGCCTTTTCTCAGGAGTGCAGTGCTTTTCCTGGAAGCAGGATGAGTACTGACATTCAATACCGTTGGGTATTCAAATGATAATGCAACACTATTCAGATGCATTTAAAAAGAATATTTATTGAACTAAAAGAATAGTCAAAAAATACGTACCATATTCTTATTTATACAGCTATGGCAAGTTTAGATGCCTCTTACAAGATGTATGCTTGTGCTTTTTTATCAGCCTGATGCAGCCAGACCTAGCAATACATTTTCCATTTACAGGGAGGATAGAATAACCCATAAAACTTAAGCTTTTTAACTTTACCTTCAACATAAAATACATAAAACTCCCCAACATTAATAAGTACATTCAGAATAGTGCATTGTCTATCAGAAACAAAATTACAATGGAAATTTAGCCTGATTCCCATCTCCAAATTCTCCACATTTTTTTTTCCCAGTCAATTGCTTTACTTTCCAGTGTAACATGTCGCTGTAAAGAACTGTGGCAGTCCAACTAGTGATTAAGTTTGAGCTAAATCTTTAATTTGAATTCAAATCCTTCGCACAGCTCTTGGGTTTTGTATCTTTTTCAGTGAATTTTCCTCAGTTCTGAGAGGAAAGTACTTTTACATTACTATTTCTGTGCATGGAGAAGTGTGGAAGGATACAAACAGCATCAGTATTTTTTATAATCATTATCATTGGTAAGTAATAACATCTTTAGCTTTCAGATAAAACTGCTTTCACAAAACAATTTATAATGTCCTGGAAGCTTTATGTAGAGATGGAAGAGATGTTAAAGTAATAAAATAAAAAAAGGAAGGTAGAATAATGTCTAGTTACTCCTGAACTTCTCAGTTGTACTATGTATTTGTTTTCTTCTTCACTCATTTTTTCTAACCAGTGTAGAACTGTGGAGTACTGTGTGTACTAATTTTCTTGTTGCTGAAGGTGCACCAACAGTTTGTTACAAACGGCTTTTCTCTGAGGAAAAGGAAGACTTCTCTAAGTGGTAGTGACGGATGATAACAGCTTATGTGGATATCATTAACCCCTGTGTATGCAATGCAAAGTTTGCATTCAAGAAAGTATATTGAATTGATTAGTTTGAAACCAAACCAACCAAACAAAAAACAGAGGTAAAAAACTAATCAGATTTTGATCAAAAGGTTGCAATTAATTAGTTGTGAGACAAAATTAATATACACCCGTCTGGAAGGATGGCTTTTTGCAAATGCCAAAATGTGGACTGTGCGCCATATCACTTCCTCTTAAGCAGGTAAAATAGAGGTTAAGCTGGACTCAGGGGGACCAGGCCCTGTGCTGACCCTGGGCCACTGGCATATTTGGTGCTCTGTAAGACTGCTCACACTGAGACTTTCCCGCAGGTAAACCAATGGGTCCAAAATCTGCTTTTTCTTCTTATCGGAAGAGTATGGCTTATAACCTTATGTCAGCTTCAAAGATATTTTGTCAGCACAGCGCAGCTTCTCTGCTGCCATTTAAGGTAAGGCAGTAAAAGTTTTTCCTGACTTGACAACCCTCAGACTTACCAACTTTCCAGTTTTCTCTCATTAGAGAGGAGATCTAGAAAGGTTGAATGTTTTCTTGCCAGTATAAAAGCTGCCTCCCTTATTGCAAACAATAGACAGTTAAAGAAAATTAAACAACATAATGCTACGCAAAAAAAAAAAAAAAAAAAAACAACAAAAAAAAAAAAAAAAAAAAAGCAAAGAAGAAAAAAACCTAGGACATTGTGGCAACAAATACTGCTGAGTATTTCCAGCACTATAAAACAAGTCTTAAAGCAGTTAAAAGTTAAATCACATAACTCAAGACTGCTGTGGCCTGATTGAAAACAACTGGAATTACTGAGAAGGCTCATGTTGTGTGCCTGCAAAGACCATACTGGAACACAGGCTTACATTGTTTAAACTTGTCACACATTTTTCTGCTCACACAGCTGACTATTTCCCTCATCTCAGTGTCCAAAACTAGATCCATACGACCAAAGAGAAGACAGTCTTTAAGCCAGGTGCCTTAGACAAGTTGTGTCCACCTTACCCAGCAGTTAGTCCAAGGGCTCCCATGATCCCATGTGGCGCTCTGTGTGGTCCTAAAGTGTAATTTTTAACTTGTGGGGTCCTTTGGCTGATTATTTTTCACATCAAAGTGTGCCAAATACATGACTGCAGCTATGTCTTCGCCTCATGAATGTGACTGTGCATGTTGCATTCACTGAGTGGTGGCAAAGTCACAGCAGGCAACCTCTTGCTGCACCTGTGAAAAAATGTCAGTTTTAGCAGGACATGGACAGGCCAGCAGAGCAGGTCAGCACAAGACCTGGTCCACCTAAGTTCTTCACCACCTCTGCAGTAAATGCTGAAGAGGAACTAACACAGCATGAAGACTTCATTTTGGCGCTTGCACAATATCACGTTTCTAGATTGGCTTATATTATTTTCTTACAAGTAGCTGGTGTGGGAGGTAGCCCGGGAACTGGGGACACTGTGGAACCAAAGGAGGGCAGCTGCTGTGGGGCACCAGGTGAACATTAGTTTCTGGAGAATGGAGTGGAGATGCCCACCCTCATGCTGATAGAGCTCCCGAGTGACTTGTAAACCGGGAAAGAGCATCCCAGAGCCTACAGTAAGGTTGGTTAGTGAGATACAAAGCTAGCAAGGGGAAGGAGACAGATACCTCTCCACTTCCATGATACTCAAAACCTGCCACCTCTCTGAGTCCTTCCTGGTCTTTCCTGGTCCCCATACTGACATTCTAGGCCTGTTACTCAACTGTCTTCACACCTTTCTTTTTCTCCCATAGTGCTACTGCTATATCCATTGCAAAATAAAATTTCCTACCCTTCTTCCTGCATACTCCATGAAAAGAAGGAAATTACATTTTATGTCTGTAGTCTTGGAATAAAATTCATCTATACATATTCTGCTGAAGAGTGCTGAGTGGCTCTGGAAAAAAAATCCCCATCTACCTTATAGCTAAGGACAAAGACAGTTGTAAGCAGGGTATAGGTATGGTAGAGCTTTGACAGAGGGAGATTTAGGCTTGCAATAAGCTTTACTGCAGTTTAAAAAAAGAAGGTTCTTGTCATGACAGAAGTCTGTTTCTGTGTCCTGATCTGTCAGATCAGGGTATTATCACTGAATTTCTTCTTGAACCTGAATGGCAAATTCTTGTCCCAGACAAACCCTGCTGAGAACAGACTGGTACTTGATGATCTCTGACCCTTTCCCCAGATAATATATTCAGTACTCTAGTAAAAGCAAGTTGCAAGTGTCTGTGATATGTTCCAAGAAATCACTGTTTTTTTGAGAAGGTAAACCAACTTTTCTAGTTCTTCTGCCCTTGTCTGGAGTTCGAAAAGACCTCAAAGATCATTGAGTCCAACAGTTAGCCTACACTGTCAAGTTCACCACTAAAACATGTATCAAATACCAAATCTATGTATTTTAATACCTCCAGGTATATTGACTCAACTAGTATCCCTAGGCAGCCCCTTCCAGTGCTTGAAAACCTTTTCAGTGAAGAAATTATTCCTAAAACATGCGTGATCACACTCCTCTTCTGCTCTCCCACAGCCCTGCTGGGTGCTGGCATACTTTATGGAATTCCTCTCACATTGTTGGGGGGGTCATGAGGAGTAACAAAGCCCCTTCAGGTGCAGCGAGGCACTTTGTTCAATGTTTCAGTTTAAAATTCATTGTGGATTGATCGGAGAGCACATTTTTCATGACTTAATGGGTGGCATTATTTGCTTCTGAGTTTAACAGTTCTCTAAAACCACCAGTTGCCCTTTAGGCTATAAATGGAATGTTGCTGGTAGATTTGTTTCATTGGATGCCTTTAGAAATCCTCCCTCTAGACCCAACAATAACTTACTAAGTGAGAGGGATAGGAACTGGGTTTATGCTGCTGCTGGTTAGTACAAAACCTTCCTATCAAAGACACATTACTGTGGAAATCTAGGATTTAGTGGGTCACTGGTAGCAAGGTAACCGTCAGAAAATGCTACAGTTTGGCATCACAAAAGTAGCCTCAGTCTATGAAGCTTAATCTTGCACGCAGTGATACATAGGTACACCATTAAAAAAAAAAAAAAAAAAAAGGTGGCTCTGCAACAGTGAAGGAAGTTCAAGGCTGCTGCAAAGGGAGGAAGAATCATCTTGGTGGATGAGAGAAGAGCAATGAGCATGTATCAGGGAAAATTCAGGCTGGATTTGAGAAAAACCTTTTAAATGGTAAAAGTAGTGAAGCATGGCAATAGATTTTCTGAGGTGGATACGGATCTGCAGAACTGGAAATCTTTAAGAACTGATGAGACAAAAATATATGAGATAGGACATCACTGAAGCTGATCTTGCCATGGCATAGGACAAGCTAGATGACCCTCTGAATTTCCTTTAGATTATTTTTATCTAAAATTGTGGTTTTTATTGCAGGGCTCTTGACATTTTATGCTTTCCTTGTAGTACTGCATTCTGGAAACAAGGACTGTAGCTGTCACTTCACACTGCAATTCTGAAGACGAATTCTAAAATGTGGCTAACCAAAAAGAAATAAAGTCCAAAGGAGGAAGCAGAGTGATTTTGAGCCATGCCTGTGTTTGTGAATACTTTTTATTGACAAAACTAAAGAAGTCCAAAATGCAGGGTAGAGGAACTTCTCTCTGGTGAGTGTTACATACTGTCATGAAACTCCCATTCCAGTAAGAATTAAATTTGCTAGAGGCAGAGATTTTTAAAGGCTTCCCAATGCCTGAAAAACATGGAGGTTGTTGTCTATGCATATTTATTTATCCCTTTTCACCAGGAAAACACTTTTACAGTCATTACAGCAGTGCTTTAGAGAGTTTAATATAATTGAGATGCTGTAGACAGGGGAAAAAATTGTGTTTTGGAGGTGGAGCTCCCAAAGGAAACTGAGTTCTGGCTCCAGCTACATTTTCTTGCTAGAATCCTGCTTTTTAGATAAATGTCAGAGAGGAGTTCGAAGCTGAAAATAGAAGCAGATGATGAAAATAGTTCTAATCGCTAAAGCAAGATACAGAAACATCAGAATAGCAAAGTGTTCCTAGGTGGAGCTAATAAATCCATGTCTGACAGGCAGATACATTGGAGTGTAGAAATTATATGCTTTTATCCAGGGAGATGTTTTGAGCAAGATTGAGGTTTTAATGTGATTGCCTTCTTGTGACAATTAGAAGGAACTGCATTATTTGTTACAGGGAGAGGGCACTGAGTAAAGGTCACCGAGTGCTAAGTCTTCCACACTGCACTTGAATCACCTTCGGTAGCAAATTGCATGCTCCATTTTAAACAAGAAAATAGAGGCAATTCACAATAGCTGAGAAAGAATGGAAGTATGCACAGCCTCTTCCGAGTGTAGATGAACACTGAATGTCATGCTAAGAGAACGGTTAAAAGACAGTAAGAAATAAAAATGAGATGTTCTATTTACATTTCTTTGTGTATTTTAAAATACAGTTGTTCTATTCTTATGTTGTTGTTGAAATACATGGATATTTAAGTCACAGGAATAAAACAACACAAGAAATGAAACTCCTCCTTCCCCTATACCCTCCATTTCAGCGATTAAAGTAGTGTGGATACTTTGATGTTTTAAATTCTAACTCCTTTGTTGTGATTTTTATGGTTGCTTTGAATGTTACTTTGTTGCCTTTTTCTATTTTCTTTCCTAATAGTTTTATCAAGAGATTCTTCTATTACAGCCAAGGCACTTAAAGGAAATACATTATTTAAATGTGAAATGGAAAGAGGGAAAATGTAAGACTGTGGTGCATTTTTCTTTGTCACTCACAGACATAATAAAACAACTCAGAAGACCAAAAAAAAAATTGCAGGAAACTACATACTCTCTTGACTTTTCTCCTAGCCACATCCAGAAGTGGTCCTTCCACCTTTAACTAACACCAGCTTTGTTTCCAGAATACAAACAAGTAAGTAGCTTATACCAGTGTATTACGAAGGGGAAAAAAGCAAGACACTGATTTAAAAAAATGGCTGAACAAACCTACTGCTTCTGACAGTCAAAAAAGTTCTTTCTTTCTAACTGCTTCCATGCATTTATACTATGCCAACCATTCTCAACCCAATGCATTTTATTATAATAATAATTGTTCTTTATTGCAGTAACATGTAAGGATTCCAAATAGGGTTCAAGACCCTATTATTCTAGGCACCATCCATGTGCATAATAAAACCATCTCTGCTGTAAAGAGTTTATGATCTTGACATATGACAAGGCATAACAGTAAAAGAGAACAAACAATTGCAGGGGAGGGGTGGAAGAGAAGCTATCAAGAAAGCCAATACACAGGGTGTGCTAAGTAGCAGTGTCTGAACACTAACTGATTAGCTATTGTGAAGGGCTTTGTATAATCTGTAGAAATAGTTTTTCACTGTGCCTTCTATATCACTCAGTTTCCAGTTTAAAAAATGCAAATGTGGTTGTTACACCTCTTGAATAAACTGCTGGGAGGAGTGAGGAAAGGAAAGCTGAAAGATGGAAATTATATAGAATCTCTAAAGGGTAAGACAGAAGGATATGAGACTTTGGTACCAACCACGCCCGATACTTGTACCTCAGTACATTAAGAGAAATTTCACTACTTTAATCTTTAAAAAGCCCAAAGGAAAGTGGGATCACTTTTGATGCTAATACCTTTACAATACACCTATTGCATATATGGGAAAACAATGCATATATGCACAGTTTGTGGGTGAAGTATCTTATTTTTTCCCCTTGTTCAAGAGTTTTCAAGTAGTGAACATAGTAATTTGGATGCATGGTAAAAAGAGGCTGAAATAGCTTCTTTGACTGAAATGCAGAGATCGAGATCTCAATTTTCTCTTCCTATTCTTGAATTACATGATCATAACACCCCTTCCCAGAACAGAATTTATATGGATTTCCTATAATACACATGGGTGCTAGCGTCCTGTAAATTTTCTGCTAGTCAATTATTATGTGAGCATATAAATGAGAATGGATTACCACAGAAGATGTGAAAGTAGAAATAAAGATAGCGGCTTTTTTTTTTTTGTCTCAGCAAAACCTTAAGAGAAACTGTAAGTATTGGCAGTTCCTCAGTTAAAGCTTTTAAATGTAACATTTCAGAAGTATTATTACTTGCTTCTTTGAAGTGGAAAAGAAGTTGTGGAAAAAAATACGTGGTAAACAAAATACATTAATATGCCAAAAAAAGGATGTCTTTTAATAATATTTCTTCAGAATGTATATAGAGGATCAGTATAAGATTGTGAATTCCTGTCTAGGCCAGGAGGAACTGTGCTCAGTGGAGAAATTCTGCGGTGCCTTTGCAAGTTGCTCATGTTCATGATGGCTCAGACAGCTCCCTAAACTTTTCTGTAGTTTTCTCTTTTGCCCAGGCAGCACTGTCTATTCCTCACTGTCACATGCGCATTTTGCCATCAACACCCCTTTGAGTGATGCTGCCAAGGTCTCCTTGTCACACGAAGCTGTACAGTGATGGTAGAAGTGCTGGGGGTGCCTCACACAGACTGCCAGAGAGTTATCGCAGGTGCCTAACACTGAACTGTACTGAGGATCTGTTGGCTGTGGGGTGGGAACACCAGCCTGGGAGCTGTGACTGCAGCTGCCGCTTGGGGACCATGATACTCCTGTGAGCTGCCTTGAATGTGAGAAGACTGAAGAGCTAAAATGCTTGCAGAGCTGAGGAGACAGCGTGGCTCCCAGGAGGACATGGCTGTGATGGTGGTAGCAGTGAACAAGGCTCATGGACCCAGTTTTTAATGGCCAGACATGGGCTGAGCCACTTTCAGGAAAGCATTGATTGAATTTAGGCAGTTAGTCTCCTAACTAGCCTGGAGGTGGACTTCTCCAGAGGGACATTCAGAGCAGACTCATATACTTTCTCTCAATCTAATTTATGTGTAGGCAGTATAAAGTTATTCAGTCCTGTCTCTGGGGAATGATCTTGCTGAAAGTGAATCCCCCAACTTTGTCATCTTGTTTTGTTAATATAGTTAGCATTAAATTTTACTATATGTTAGTATGAAAGTTACAATAAAACGATGTTTGCAAGTAGCTTTTTCCTTTGGGCGATGAGCAGGGGTATGGCTGTGTAACTAATTGTGCTGTGCATCCATTCTCCATGGGAGGATATCAGAGAATGGCCTTCTCAATTCCAGGAACTATTGCTATCAACAAGTTTTGCCCCAGCCCAAGACAGATGTCACCTCCAGAAATAAGTGATTATTGTGAAGTATTTTTTTCCTTCCACTGAATTCCAATATCTCTTTAGCAGCTTAATCCAGATGTCCTTTAGATGGGTAAAATAAACGGTGATGAATCCTACCTTGGTGCTACCTCCTTTGAAAGGATGTAATGAGTACTCAGCAGAAACTCTGTGGCAAGGCATCACTCCTTTAGAAGAACTTTTCTGAAAAAACTTTAGTTGGAAAACTGAAATGCCTGGTGTCTCTATCTCTCTGGCTTAATGCACTAAAAAGCATTAAATATATGCGTCTTAGCTTTTGCTCTTTTCCTATATTTTCCTCCTGGCTAGATCAGGTGCTGCTTTCTTTGACATGATGGCTTTGATGTATTATTAGAGTTGTTATTTACAGATGACATGGGGAGCCTGGGGAACCAAGTCCAGCTGAGCACAACACTAGACAGTGGCTTGTCTGAAAAGTAGGTGCTGTAATGGTGACTCTAGCTACCATTTTCTCAGATTTAACCTTTCAGACACAATTGTTTTGCTTATGAATCTAAAGTTGCTCCTTTCTGTTTTCTATACCAAACACACATGCACACACACACGTGTACACAGATGTGTACATATAATCTGTATATGGGCACACACATGTGCTTTTGCCCTGAATGAGACAAACAAATATTCTTTTCCTGCTCAGCTGAATTGTGTTCCACTGTTTGCCACTGTTTCACAAGGTGGATTTTAAGAATTTAGCAGTAAAAACATAAGACTCGTAGGAAAAAAAGCTGGCTTTCAATCCAGTCAGTGTCAATTAAAAGAGAGCCTCGGATGCAAATGCCACATCAGCACCAATTTTGTCACTAAGAACTTTAAGATCAGAAGCAATTACCTTCAATAGCACCTTGTTTTTATGTGTCTACCCTTCATAGCCTTGGCTAGTAACTCGGCCTACACCATAATTTACACTGACATCTAATTTCAGTGGATCTGCAAGCAATCTAACTGAAGATGGAGATACTGAGAGTGAGGAGTCCTGCTTTATCACTGCAGACATAAAGATTCATTATTTTTTGCCAATTCAGAAAGTGAGACTTATGGGACTGAAGCCCTTTCTCCATGCATGTATGTGCCTCTTTTGCATATCTCATTACTTGAATTATTTCTTGGTTTAGGCAAATGATTGCTGCCTTTAACTAGATGATTAAACACTCTAACAGCTCACAAAAGAAAAAAAAAGCCAGCCAAGTACTACTAGCATTCAGTAGATTTACCATTTTCAAGTGTCTCTGCAAAATGAGAGCAAAAGAAAAAGACTGCATTCATTGCTAATCATATTCTTTGAAGTATAGTAGAGACCTGGCAATTTTATATCGTGCATGAAAGTAGCAGTATTAGACTAAGATTATTTTAAGAAACACTTTTATCATTTTCTAACTGACAGAGAGGGCATGCCTGCCAGCCCTGCAGGTTGAAGTTTCCTTGTGAAACAATGAAAGAACCCCACAATGATGTGATTAATGACTTGCATCCATTTTCTCTGATCCTCAAACTTGAATATAGAAAGCAGAGCTGATCTCTATGCTATTATCCAGCCTTCTATTCAGACCAGGCTAATACCAGCACAACTTCTTTTGTCATGCTTGTTGCCCAAGCCAAGAAATTTGCATATCACAGAGGATAAGGTTATGTAACGCAGTTGTTGATTTTGATGGTACAAAGAACTGTCAGGGTTGTTTTTGTCACAAAGAGTGTGGTTTTAAAGTAGGTGCTAAAAAACATGTGTTCTAGCTTGTTATTTTACATGATGCAAAAAACTGCTCATTGTTGTAAATATATAATTAGTAAGAGAAATGCTTGTGTGTCAGTATGCACCTTTTCAATTAGTGTTATGCAGATGGTGAAACAAGACAACTGCTACCAAAGGCAGCTCTTGCTTCTCTGTTTGAAAATGCAATTGCCCTTACAGCTCTCTTTCACAGAGTGCTTTGAGATTGTTGTAGGTCACTTTCTTACAAACTCTTGCAGAACAGTTGTAAATGCCATAAATCAAAAGTTTAGGTGACTTATGCTTTTGGTTCAAGTTCTTAAGGTCTGCCACAGAAAGTGACCCGTTGCAAATTGGACCAAAAGACAAAGAGCCTGAACACTGAAGGACACTCGAGTCTGACAAGCGTTGCATAAGGACCATGATGTTGAGGGCAGTGTACTTGCTCAGCACACTTACCACTTTTGTCCACTTGCACGTTAAATGATCACCATAATGGGAGGGAATAAGGATGGAAAAAACCTGCTGTGAAAAAGGAGAAGAAACATGGGAGGGAAAACATCTTCTTACTGATGCCTGTTGTAAAAGTATTTGCTGCAGGTTCTTAAAGTATAAACCAAACTGATGAAGGGATAAAAAAGAACAGTTTTAGTGCTTTTTAGTTTCTTGCCATTTTTCCATGATGGGAATGCAGGTTTTCTAAAGCATAACCTGTGGTACAGAAGTTATAGCAAACAAACAAATAAATAACAATGCAGATGAATATACAAAATTGACTCAGTCAGATTCCTGAGCTCCTAGTACTTAATCTTCTACTGTAACACAGCTGAATTGGCAGAAGTGCAAATGCATTTGGAAAGTTCAAGCATTTTTAATCCTGCTGCAAAAATTGAGCTATTAATTCTAAATTACGGGGAAAAAGCACTGTTTTATCAGAAGCAGCAATAGCACTTTCCCTACGGAAAACATTCTACCTAGTATCATTTTAGTGGCCCTAATTAATTTAGTCAAAGGAGTAATAAAATTAACTTAAACACCAACAGTTAGATGCCCACACAAAGGGCATTTGGAACCAAAATATTTTTGATCTTTCAAGATGCCTTTGTAACTAGGTGTTTTCCTGTTTGCAGGGCAAATGCTATAAGTATGGAAATAGAAATGGCATCAGGCCTAACTGCACCTTTCCTATGTAGAGTCCAAAGACTTCTTTTTGCCTTTCTGGAGGGCTGGGAAGTCAGTCACAACCATGTAACGTAGTCAAGGGGATGGCATGCACCTGGAGAGTAGGCAAAACTCATCCCTCCCCTACCCCGCACCCCCACAGTGCCCACCCAGGGAGATGTTCCAAATGGTCTCACTCCCCTCATCAGACTTCATTAACAGGTCCAAATGCTCCAGTCTTTCTTTAGTGGAAGCTTCTTCTAGATACAAGGCAGCCTTCTCAGAGCTGAAGTTATTGAGGCAGAACAGAGACCGATGACCATTTCACCTTCCTTGATTGATTTTCTCAGCAGTTACAGAAATGAAGGTCCTGAGAGCTCTGAAGGATAGCAGGGTCTTTACATCATTCCTCGGTGAACCGTCAGTCTTTCCCTTTGCTTTTTAGCTCTCCATTGACTTCTAATAACCTTTCTGAGACACCAATTTATTCCATTAGAACAGGAACTTTCCACATGAGAGTTTCACAGTACTTGGGGTACAAGTTTAAGATAAGTTTATACTACTGATTTCAGAGGATATAGACACAGAGGAAACCTCCTTGAGTCTTCCAGACAACCAGACTTAATCTACTTACTTCCAGAAATTCTTCCTGTTCAAGATTTTGAAATTGGAAGGTTTGTTACAAATGTAATTTTTGTGCATATTTTAAACATCATAACTTCTTTCAATAACATTTTGTATTATTAGCTCTTCATTGCTGACCCAAAGATGACCCATCATTTTTGCCTTCAAAACTTTTTGTTAAAGAAAGCTCTTCAAATGCAATATGTAGAAACATCTGGGACTTTTTTTTTCTCTTGACGTTAGTCCAGGTATCTTTTATTCACTATAGTAATCAAATCAAATCTTCATCTGAATGTAAATCTGCTGTGGGGGTTTTAGAAAAATCTGGCATGATACCAGTCTCTCCTTAAAATAAGTTTTGGTATAAACTAGTTCCACTTTTTTGGTATAAACTAGTTCCACTTTATCTGTGCTATTGCCTCATATTTTTTTTCTTTATTCTGTCACGCTGCTAATGTACAGTGCAACTACACTGCCTTTATGTTTATTTATGGTTTTCTGAATAAAGCCTCTACCTGCTTCCCATCAGGATTGCTATTGCTTTATTTTTCTTTTATAGCTGTTACAGCAGTTTAATGTCCTGTACGATTCTCCGCTTTGTTGTCCAGGCTTTTTGGATTAATCTAGGAACATTATTTCTCTCAGAAATCATCCTATTTCCTACATGAATTAAATTCAGTAACTTCCATAAGCTGCATTGACTTATTCACTAATTTATTTTTTATATTATTACTTCTTTTTGTTTTATGTGCATGGGTGTGTGTACGTTTCATTTTGTGGGGAAATTTTTTTTTTATCCTCCTGCCTTCTGTGTCTTATCCATTATTACAGTCTTGTTTACCTGGCTTTTCTTATCTCTGTGTACTGAAAACAGATGTGAATTATGTCCCAATGATATTCTTAATTTCTGTGTTTTCTCATAATTCCTGCCTACACTCAGGTTGTAAAATCTTGGTGCTCTAATTATTTAATAGAAGTCATCTGATTAGAAGGTGCAGAGACCCTTTTTCTGTTGCAAAGGCCCTGATAGACCCTTAGGACTCAGACTCTTCAGGGACTTATGCAATGTTGCATGCCCAAATCCTTCTGGCAAGGATGCCCATTGTTACAGCACTTCCTAATATTGGTCAATGAATAAGACGTTCCATACAACTTATATCTTTAGCTTTACCTTGATGGAATAGGCAGTAATCTGGTTTTAATAATCATCAAATGTGAGAAATGTCTCACTTGCCAGATCCCCGTGTTTACCCCTATAGCCAAGAAATGGGAAGATACAATAAATATGTATGAAATACAAAAATTAATTAGTCACTTACTATATTTACAGAAAGAACTACATACATGAAGGAAAATCTGTATGTTAGATCATCTCTAAAAGGTTTCTTTCTTTCTTTGACTATACAAGCTGTCAAGATGGTTAGATGGACTTGCACACACAGGGATTTATTACACAAATGATTTCTCCAGCAATATTATGCTCACCAAAGAGAGCCCTTATTTTGAAGATACATATTACCTGATGTGCCATCAATTTTCCATGAGTTTCCCTTTAGATTCAGACATTCAGAATGTAAATTCATATCTGAAGAATTCATCTGAGCCCCAACTTGGCTTGGATTCTTGTCTGAATAAACTGCTGAAAATGATTTATTGAGCTAATCAATTTTCATAAAGATTTATGCTCTTTGGCTGTAATTTCTAAAGCCACTGATTATCTAGGGTTTAGGCTGACTATCCTAGTTCATAATTAATCACAAATATACAAATCACTATGAAAATGCTCTTTTCCCCTAAGCGAGTGGGAATCAACAGGCAAATAAATCTTCATCATCATCTTCAGTATGTCCCCAAATTTTATTTCTAACAAACCTCATAATTCTCTCCTTACTCTTTTTTTGCTTATTCCTGTTCTTTTCTAGAAAATAAAAATTCCCCTGAAACCACTTCAGACCTCACTTCTTTTAATATCCACCCTAAACATATGGTTGAAATATTTTGTCCAGAAAGGATGTTTAGAGCTCATTTTAATCCTGCTCAAAGTAAGCTCAGTTTCAAAACTTGATCAGAATCGTTTTGAAGAAATTGTGAAAATTTCCAAGCATGTAGATCCTGAAAACTCTCTGGGTTCTTGTAGCAGAGCTTGGTCACTCTCACCACGAACATGCTACCCCCTGGTGACAGTTTGAAGAGAAGTCTGGTTCTGTCTTTTAGGTAGTTGAAAGCAGTAACTTAAACTACCTCCTTCACCCCATCATTGCTTTCTTTTATCCAGTCTGAACAAATAACTTCCCTTTGGTCTTTGCATGTCATATGCTGTAGTCTTTCAGATGGGAGGATCCAAAGCTGGAGGCTATTTCGGATGGAGCTTCACAAGAGCAAAACAAAAGGGGATAACCACTCATACCTTCTGGATACTTTTGCTTCCCAGAGTGCTGTTGTTCTTTACTACCATTAGGGTGCACTGCTGCCCCACGTTCAATTTTCTGCCCACCATGCCCTTTGGCAGAGCTGATTTCTAACCAGTCACCTCCAGCTTCTGGTTAATGTGAGCCCAGGCTCAGGACTCTGCCTTTGCCTTTGCTTTCCTTCACCTTCATGAGTCAACTCTTCGTCCATCTGTCAAAGTCCCCTCCTTCCCCTCCAGTGTATCAGCTGCTCCTCTCTGTTTGGTGCTGGTTATTACAAGATGATCCTATTTGGTGGTATTAGTCCTTGTACTGAGCAATGAGGAGGGTCAATTTTAATCATATGCCTTTCAGATTCTGCACTGTTGACTGCAATACTTTGAGCACAGTGGTCCAGCCAATTTTTCCCTCTCCTTGAAGTTTGCCCTTCCTGTCCTCACCCATTCAGTGTGCCTACAAGAATGCTGTGGGACACTGTGTCCAAGACCTTGCTAAAGTCAAGGTAAATGACACAGACCGCTTTCCCTTTGTCTGCAGAGCCAGTTATTTCATCAGGGAAGGCAATCAAGATTAATTAGGATAATTAAGGATAATTATAGATAAAGGATAATTATAGAATGTCTCCAACCTTCTATCAACTTCAGAGCCACATTTCATATCCTTACTTTTGTGGCTACAGTGCTATTCCAGATTCTCTGTCTGCACTGGTGACAGACTTATTAATTTCTCCTTCTAATTAGTCCCCAGTTGCATAGATTTGACTCCCTTCATGAATCTCAGGTAGTCTCTTCCTGCTTCATCACTTCTTTTCCCTTGAAATCTCTGTATATCAACCACATTTCTCTTTGGGCTTCAGTCTCTAACTGTATCTGTCTCCTGTTCTTCTCTTGAGACCCCAGTTATTTCATTAATGGTGCTGCAGCTTCTGCTGGGCTTTTCATTATACTTCAGAGCTTCAAAGCTGTTTATATAGAAATACATTCATAACTTGGTTGTATTTACCCTTGAGTAGATTACTGGCACAAATATTGCTATCCGTGAACTTGGCATGGAGCTATGCACTAGCTTAATCATAGCTATTAGATATTTCAAAAATATACTTTGATTTACACAGAGTAGAACATGTTTTACACAGCTTACTGATAGTAGGCTAACATTTAAAATTTTTGCACAAATTTAATGTGCAAAAGATGGGACTGCACACAAGTTGAAATGCTCTATAGATTTGTAGTAGGGAAAAATGGATATCTTCATCTGCAATTTCAGTTGGTGGATGCACAATTTATATGCAAAAGCTGCAGATGTGGGCTTTAAAAGAAAATAGTAACCTGCTGTATATCTTGGAGTTTTGGCAGGCTTTGATTTGGACCCAGGTAATTGTCTTATTCTGCAGATCTGAAGGATCATTTATAAAGCTTTTAGATGGTGACCACAGCAGTATTTAGGTGTAAAAGAGATTATTGTAGCAAATGAATCTTGTCTAAAAAATAGCAGAAGAAAATTTGTATGGCCTTTATTTAAAAGCACAAGGACTTTATCATTTTTCTTGCCTCAGAATTTTTGGCTGTAACTCTTCTGGCTCACACTGTTGCAAAAGGAAAAAAGGATACATGCTCCCCTACCACTCTATTTCTTATCCAGAACCAAGAAATTATGTTTTAGAAGAAACCATTTAAAGGACGACCAATTTCACCGTAAGCAGCTGGGCCTCCAGCAGTTTAGCATGACTTGCTGCAGTGACATCTGCAAATATGTATCATTGCCGCAGTGTGCCTCCTAGCGTTTCCTGTAATTCCGTGTCAGAAAGCACATTACCTACTGCCTGCTGCGTTCCACACTGTACTCCAGTGCTTACTGATGTAATGGACATATTATGCTCACCAAAATAGTCTGCCTGGGAAGATAGGTAGACACTTCTCTCTCTGTGCCTGCAAATGCAAACTACTCAGATTTAACTGCTCAGACTGTGGTTTTATCTACACAAGAAAGTCTAATTGAGAGAAGTGAAGAGATTTTGACTGATATATGTAAATGTATTTCTTGAGACATGAATACATCATGGCACATATGGCATTCTCATTGTCCAGTATATTACTTTTGAAATAGACACCTTGTTTTGTCCTGACTGATGACTTATTTCAGCAAAATGATCTTTTTCCCCATGTAAGTGGATTGTGGATTATGATAAATGGATAGAAAGTGCTGTGCTTACCTCATGAGTTACTTTTCAAGTAACTTGGTAGTCCCATTGAGCATTCTTGTTCTTGGAGCTGACAGCCTCTTAAGAGTGGGTGGCGGAGATCCTACTGTGGGTACCTAGCATTTCATTCTCTCTACTTAAGACAGTATCTGTGGGACCAAAGTGTTTGTGTATGTACTGGGACAAAGGCATTCCAGTCCCTGCTGTCGATGTGTATCTGGCAGAGCTGTTGCATTGCAGCCTCATTCTAAACGATTCCTGTGCAGGGCCAGAACTGACGTCCACCCATCCCACTGAATGCCAAAACCAGACATGCAATAAATGAAACACACTGAAAACAGCTAAAAGACAGCTAAATACAGCTAAAAGGCTGAAAGGTTCCTATGGAAGTGTTGCCAAGCTGAAACTCTACAAGATATAATGGAATGCAAATAGTTTTCCATGTTTTAGAGGACACGTTAAGCACAGTTTGGAAAGGAATCTTAAAATCAAAGAATTCTAGCGGACCAGTTGCATAAAGACCTTTAATTTAGTGCTTTTTCAATACACACAAACTGCCTTCTTTTTTACCAGATTAAATACAAATTTTTTTCCCTAGCAATATCCCCCCCCCTTTTTTTTGTCTTAAATTGAACTTTTACACCCCTGACTAACCATTATCTCACCTCATTTTTCACTTTCTCCTGTGCTTTTACACCAAAGAAAGACTGAATGATAAGTTTCATTTTTTTTTAAAGAAAAAACTCATCCTGGTACATGCTTAGTCTGAACAAGAAAGTCAGAATAAAATGGTTTGTTCAAAGTTATGAGCATCTGAAAACAGGGTTATATACTGGGAAATACTGTAGAAGTTTAACAGTAAGTTTGTTTCCAGTACTACTTGGTGCATGTAGTTAAAACTAGGAGAGGAAAAGAAATAGCTGAAAACCCAACCAATCAAACTTAAACAGTGTCGGTCTTACACTTTCAATACACCATGCCCACTTTTCTTGTCACTATTGGCTGTCACTGCTTTTTCTGCTAATGCTAGCATATCACAGGATCCAGATTCAGAGGAAATAATGGTGTAGCTGTCCATCAAAGAAAAGGAGGAATTGGTTATTTATAAGAAGTGAGAAGGCCAATCTGAAGGAAGTTCAAGAGTCCTCTGACTTTTAATCTGTGGCAGTATGTCATCAGTCTGAAGCTGAAATCTTTGAATGTCCAAGAGGAATAGAATGAGTATTTCTCTGATATTGGATAGTTAGGCCAAGATCCTTCCAAATATATTGCTAGATATATTTGAAAGACAGAGAGGTAGGAACAACAACACTGTGTGTACGTGTGACTATTCTCAGACTAATCAAATCTGCATTTTAACATGTTGGCATAACCTGTAGATCTAACCAATAGTGGAAAACAATGTCTGAGAAGTCTGAGAATAAAACAGTGCAAGAAATGGTAGAAATGTTGTTGAACACAGGAACAGAAAACATGTCATTGATGTAATCCGATACTTTATTTCTTTTTTTGATAACAGAATTTTGTATAGGATCACCAAGGCCTTTTATGTTGTTGGAGAGATGCAGTTCAGGAGTAATTTAGAGCTGTTCAAATTTAGACTGAAAACTTAGGTCAGGTAGCAAAATAGAAGACAACTTTTATTTTCCTTTTGGATTGTTGATTTAGTAAATGACTTGACCAAAAAGTCCACTTTAATAATATAGGAACACCAGATGAATTGAACTTTACAAATCAGTTGCAAACGGTACCTCTGAAACCATACCACTTGCAAATGACTGGAAGGACTTGTGTTTTGAAAACACACATTTGTCAAGTAAGGGTAGGGCTTGTGCTGAGAACTTTGACCTCTCGTTCTGATTTAAGGTTATTTTCACGTGAGAGACATTGTAGTGCTGCAATGGATGGCTGCAGTCTGCTTGATTGGACCTTTGATTACTGCTTGATTTCTCAGTATTGAAGAGCTAACCCTAAAACATATGGCCATTATTACTGGGTGTGCTTCTATTGATATGGGGAAATATTTATTTATTTATTTATTTATGCTAGCTATTCTGTAGTAGAAGTAGGATGGCAAGGGTTATGTTTTGTTCACCTTTAGAAATGAAAGATATTGGGAGTCTGGGGGAGGAGTGACTTAGAAACTTTCAGACAGTCTTCCTAAGGAAGAGAGTAATATTTACAGAAACAGCTACTGTGGCTTTTGCACTTCTACAAAGTGAGGAGAGAAAAAATGCTGGTTCTATTAGATTGTGAGCAATAGGTTTTACCTGGATACTTTGCAATCTTTTGGGCTTTTCTAGTTAATAGGATTTATGCTTCCTTCTTTGCAAGATTTATGTTTCTCTTATGCTAAGAGATACCGTATTTCAGTGCTGTGAGGCCTAGAATGATGTCTTACTGCAGCAATGAATCTATGCAGATGACTGTGAGAGGAGAAACACAGAGACAGTTAATTCATTTTGTAACCTATATATAATTTTACATATCAGACTGAATCTGTACCTATTTAATAGTATCATTTGCATTTACCATTTCATATATGTGCTTCATTTCGTTGGCATTTAGATTGATTTACGTGACTGCAGCCACAAGAACAGATGTTTTTGAATTTCAGGCTCCCTGTAGCTTTTTCAATACCTGTTTGCTCTGATTCTTTTTATTACAATGGTTAAGAGATGACACTGAAAAAGAGGGAAAAAAGTCTTGAATGCACTTAGGACCTGATAAGAAATTGTAATCAGGGACACATTCTTTCTACCTCCATAATCCACAACAGAAAAAGACAAATTATACATGTCACTACTCCAGCTGACAGAATGCATGTAAGACTAATAAAAGAGACTGCTGATGAACTGGATCACTCCCTGAATGATGATATAAAAAGTCTCAACAAACACCAGAGTATTATTTATTAAAAATGTTTAGGGGCCTGATGTTGGTATTTGGTCTCTTCTGTTGAATACATTTTAAGGATTCAAATTCTGTTGCAAGGTGATTTAAAACAGCACTGTAGTTATAAAATTAACTTCTTCATAACATTGCTCTTGAGAATTAGGCTTAATTTGCCAAGATAAAAAAGTCACAAATGTTGATGCATCATCATCTGAAGTGTAATGCACACTTAGTTTTTATGTGGAAGAATAGCTTTAAAGAGCCAATTTGAGAAGTTGGATGAAACCACACCAGTAATAAATATGGATTATTTGCAGCTGAAATTGGTTTTAAATTGCCTCCTTCAGTTTGGGTTTTTTTTACAGACAAAAATGTTGCCTCTTTTAAGAAACAAGCACCATGTAGTATTGCTACTTAAAATATAGCAAATAAGGACATCAAATAAAAGTTCTCTTATGGGTTACTCCCTAGATATTACCTGTCTAATTTTTTCTTTTTTTCTAAAATATTTTTTAAACTTTTTTTCAAAGCAAAAATTCCATTAAGTTTCTAGAATATTCTGATTTATCCATCTGATTTTATATTTCAGTGGGAGTAATTCACCTGGAAAGATCATCCTCTTAACACCTTGAAGTGAATGAATTTGTAGTCTATTTACCTTGGAAAATGTGAACTATTTGAAATGGCAAAAAAACCAAAATTACCTAGATTAACTGAATTGAAACAAGGCTAGGCAGCTTTTAACCTTTATTTTCTGTGGTCAAAAGTGCATCTGATCTCATCCAAAATCTAACAAATCAAAAAATCATGACCTCACAAGGTAATAAAGGCACTAGTACTTAATGGAATCCACTGGATTCTTGCAAGATGAAAAGCTATGATCTTATTTTTTATCCTGCTATGCGCTGTCCTAATCTTAAATGTAACAGGTAGCCTAAAGAGTAAAACTTAGCCAGAGACCATTTCCATGAGAGAACTATGAGCCACATTTATTGTTTTAGATTTTTTAGGCTTGGTGAATAAATGGATACTTTCAGGCCCTCTCACTTGTAGCTCTAGTTTCATTTCTGTGCTCAATGGGGGCTTTTGTTGAGAGAAGACAGTTTTGGTCTTAAAACCAGTTCTCAATGCAGTCAATGAAAGGGTGAAGCCTCTGTGAGGTTCCTGATCCTATACCTAATCAAATCTTAACTGTAGCCAAAAACCTCTACAAAGAACAGAATAATATGTAAATTATTATTTCCTTCTAGAACAAATCCTTACTCTGAACTAACGAGATCTATATACATGGTTTCATTGGATGAAACTCTTCCTTCATTTTGCGTTATCATCTAGTGCCAATTTAATCTTCTTTAGCTGCTATCTTTCCAAACTGTACTTGCAATACCAAACCTAGCCTGGACAGAACCCACAGATTTGGTTTTTTTTTCCTCTTCAGCACAACCTTTCAATCTCTACTGGCAGAGCTTTTGCACCCAGCAGGCTGTGTAGTTCTGCAGCTTCTGCTTTCTCTGACGAAACTTACTCTCACTTACTGCTCATAAATATCAGCCCAGAGAACCAGTTCCCTAGAAAACAGAAAATAAAGTGGTTTTTTTCTGGAACCAGCCTTCCTCATTCTAAAGGCAGACCTGACAACAGGAGGCATCAGTAAGAGAGTTGTTAAGTTCCTGTACTCAAAGATCCTTATTCTAAATTTAACTAGAATCTCCTCTATGGACCATATTAAAATACAAACTGCTTCCTCTCCAGAAATTGCCTTCTTGCTCACTCAGAGCTTTTATGAATATTTAAATCTGGCGTTTTTAATTCCATCTTTCCACAGCCCAAAAGCTAAGCCCTCATCAACATTCAGAAAAAAAAATACATTTAAAAGGCCTATTTTTGGATTTCTGAAGCCTTCATTCTAGACTGGTATCATTTACAGGGTCAAATGCCGAAACTGTATCTTCAAGATTTGCTTTTATTAAGAGTTTCCAACTAACTAAGGAATAAATCTGTGTCCATATGCTCATGAGCTTCACAGGATCTTAAATAAATCTAACTTTGGTTTGTCCAGTCCATGATCTTAGCCATAGTTATGACCCCATTCCTAGGTTTTCAAATAGAACAGAGAGATGGGCAGGGAAAAAAAAAAAGATGAATTTTTTTTTTTTTTTTTTGGCCNACAAAATGTCTCCGTGAGTCCTGGAAGATAAAGAAACATGAATTTATATTCATGACTTCAGGCCCTGTTCCCAGGAAAGTTAGCATGAACCACAGTCCTACTCATATGCTAATAAGTTTGACATGTTTACAAGAACGGAGCCAAACAACAAAAAACTTCCAACGTGAAAAGAAGCTTTCTTCTGGGTTGGCTCTCTGAAACCTTCTGCCATGCAGTGCTCTGTAAACATCAGCAGAGTCAGTTTCCTGGGTTTGTGCTTCTTGGTGCAGGTCCATATATAAGGAAAAGCAAACCAGAAACTGTTGATTTACAATTCAGGTATTGAAAGATGCCTCAGTAAAATCTCCTTTCCATGCTTTATTCTCAGAAATTTAAACAGAACTCAAGAAAAAGAGAGCAGTAGGGTTCATCTCTACTTCATCAAAAGAAAATGGAAATAGTTTCTCAAACAAGAAGGCTGAACCTCCCAGGATCTACCAAAAAGGCTGAATCACAAGAGAAAAATGTTGTAAGAACAGTTTGATAATATACACATTTATAGGACTAGAGGGGAATTTGCTGGCATTGATGTTTATCATAGGCCAGAGAAGGTCCATTCACTCTCTTTTCTACCCTACCAGTGCTAGAATTTAAAAATATCCCCAAGACATGAGCTACAAAAAATTGAGCAATTCTTTACATCTGGCATGGAGCCTCATCCTAGGTCACAGAATCCTCATAAACTGTGCAGTTATAATAGTCTGCATCTGAGAATAACAGGATATTAGAGAAACTGTTGTCCTTGGTTACCCTTGTTGGACTAGAAGAAAAATATTAGGCATATTCTGGACTGGCTTCCAGGAGTTCTGCCACGAACCTGCATCCTCCACTTAAAAACATACTGCATACCCTCCAAGATATTTAAAAAATGTATATAAATTAAAGTGCCTTGAATTTTAGTCTAGATGAACCAAGATAAAGAAATATTTCAGATGCTATTGTAAGGTGATGCTTATTATGATATGGCCACTGCTGAGCTTAGCATCTCCACAGGCCTCTGCTGCTTCCCCTTCTCTTTGAGAGCGAGCCATAATCATGGGGGAAAGAACAGGGGAAGAGAGTTGTCACACAGACTTTGGTAATCCTAAGTGTAGCTTCAGACCCCAACCTAGACCAAACCAAAAACTAGAGACTTCAGTAAAAATATGAACTGATCTTTCTCCCTGACTTGGAGAGGCAGGATTTCAGGCTGGTGCAGAGTAGTGCTTCTCTATAAACCTAGCATTAACCAGCAGCTATGTGCCTGTTCCCTATAGTCCATCTGCTATTTTAAACTTTCCTCTTATGCTGCGCTTAACAATGGTGATACTCAGTTCTTGGGAAGTGAATTAAATAGGAATTATTTTTCTGTTGTAGCACTAGGTCATATTTTATGTTCCTGAGCCTTGAAAGGTCCAGTAATAGAGCAGGTACTTCATTCCTTCTGCTTTCTAATCCTAACCCCAACTATAAATTTAGTAAAGGGAGCCATCTTGGGAAGAATCACTCACACTGACTCACATTTTACCGTAAGTTTACAGAAGTTCTATACAAGGAAGAAAATGAAATAGGAGCTACTTTCCTGCTCTGACATCTTTTATCCATTTGCATCACTGCCAAGATTAGGGGGGAAAAGAAACTTAAAAGTCACTGCCTTCTTCCTGAATCATTCTTTACCACCTCTAAGTGAGTCCTGCAGAATCAGCAGGTTCCTGCTGTCCGTGACCCTGAGCATAAGACTTAAATCGGGGTTTAACAGTAAATCAGAGTAAACTACCACTCTCTGCCTTGATTGAGGGGCTTTAGTCAGCAGTAACTGTAGTTTTTAACAGACTGTTCTGCTTAACCAATACCCACAGGCTCCCAAACTTGCTCATCAACTGTAAGTTTGAGGAAATAATGGTCCTACTAACTGATATAAGGGAGTTTTAAATTTAATCCATAACAAATCAATGTCTTTGTCTAGTTTTGACCCAGTCCTTACCCTGCTTTTAAGGGTAATGCTTAGTCAATGTTTCTATTAGATAAGATAAAAAACACCGAAAGCATTCACCAGAATCATAATTGATCAATGACTGATTAACTTTGTGGGATTCGGAATTTCTCAAGATCTTCTCTGTAATCTTAATTTAGGCTTAATGAAAGATTCCTAGTTCAGGTATCATAACATTAAGAATTGCTCTTAATTTATAAAAGCAGTGTTTTATAACTACATCCAGCACTCTGGTAGATACAGCACTTATTTGTAGTGCTGCAGCACAAATACACAGGTTAACATTAGTGAAAGGGCTGAGAAAAACTGTTTCTTCTGTCTCCGCGATTCATTCTGCTTCAGAACAAGCATGCAGGCATGTTTGGCAGAGGAAAGCCCTTTGGTTATTGTCCTCCACAACTTCCACAGTCATAACAAAAACCCAGGGAACAATCTCTGGACAGAAAAAAAACATAAAGCATGTACTTTTTTCATATTCATATTCTTGTAAGTCATACAAGAGAGGAATATCTTATTTTTCTCAAGTTCTCAACATTGCCCTTGGTGAAGGATAGGCTTCAGACATCTTAGTCTAGCAGTCAGATTAAAGTGTAAAAATCTTACAAATTGCAGTTAGAAGTATAATTCTTCTGGCTTTCAGGTGGTTTTTTTTTGCCATAGCAATATCTTTGGTATGAAACAGCACAATGCAATAAACAGAAATGCAATCAAGCCGTTGCCACCCTGAGTGCATGCATGCCCATATCAGTCTCAACAGAGATCCTCAGCTTCCACCAATGGGCCAGGAGCCCTCTTTCAGCCTGTATTCTGGCTCCCTCTCCTGAACTGAGAGGTAGGTTCTGGCTTCTGCTGTCCTGACTTGCTGGCTGTCCTCCTGAGTGGACCAGACTTTGCCCTGCCTGACGATTGCTGGGCTGCCAGCCGAGCCTATTTCTGTCAGCACCCCTGCCCTGCTTGAATATGACAGGGCTAGGCCCTGTTGGTGCAGTCATTCCTGACTCTTTGGCCCTTGGGGAACAGCTCTGCTCTTGCTGTCCCCTCCACTCTATGCTCAGCAATCATAATCTTAATTCCAATTCCTTCTCATCTCATCCTTGTTCGAGGTCAGTGAAGTGTCTGAGTAGATAAAAAAGTTAAGGTCTCCTGCCTGTTATGAAGCTTTGTCTGCAAACCAAACACTTCAATCCCTTTAACCCAATCCATGGACCATTTTCTTCTTCTTGAAGCAGCCTTTGCTGAAGTTCAGCCGGCCTTGAGAACAGATCTTATTGGAATAATATGCTATATAATCCGTATTTGCATTTTAAGTGCAAATGGAGTTTTACCCCTAATGGTAACCCAAAAAGTGAGTGCTGAGCAAAGCAAATGGTAATTTTCTCCTTCTGAAGCTTGTCTTCATGCTGATTCAGGGAACTTGAAGGAGTTCTGCAAGGGGCTCTCTAAATCTGTGCTGCTTCTTTTCCTGATGTCCCTCTGCACTCTGCCCTCAGTTAACAGCAGTCTAGTCTGAAAAAAAAACCCCAGAACAGTAATTAGCTTTCCTCATTTGCCTAGTTCATGTTTTTCAATGTAGTATTAACTGTGCAGAATCTACTTAATATAACCCTGTGTTTAACCACAGCAAAAACTTCAAGCTAACAATATACCTTAACAGTAATAGTTAATCATAATAGCTAAAAATAATTTTGCAAAATTCGGATGTGTGTGATCCAGGTCTCAATTTTGAGACATGCCACTGTGTGACCTTTTCTCAATTTTATTGAAAGCCAAAAATGTGTCTGTTCTGCAAGGTAACAAAAGCAAAAACCAAGTCAGAAGTGAAATCACTTGAGTCAATAATAGCAGTAGCTCAGGAGAAAAATACTGGCCTGAAGGAAAGATATAAAATTCTGAGAGAAATCATAGAGAGCAGAAGAATAGCAACTTAGCAAGATCAAGGATCATTCTGCTATAGGCAGTAACTTGACCTTATACTTGCCATCTGGCTGACGGCTGCTGGTCAGCAAAGAGCCATTGGTGCCTGCTTTTGGACTGTATTACCTCCAGTTCCAACTATTTTCCATGTATAGAAGATAAATCTCTTGTACTCATTATTCTTGTATAATCATACTTACAGATCATCTTCTTTAACACTCTTAAAGGTGCTCAAATACAAGGGGTCTTCTAAAGAAAGAGTTATAAGTCTTCTAAATAGTAATCAGGACACCAACTGTGAGAAAAAATACAGAATATGCTGTAAGCCATTCCTCTCTGTAGTATCTGGACCAGTCTTTTTGTTAAAAAGAACTTGCAAGAACTCAAAATAGAGCCTTTCTGTCTATAAAATTTAAGCTTATGACAGCTTGTAGTTTAAATGAGGAACCTAGTAATCCTGTTTGGCATTAGAGAAAAATAATGACTAATCTTCTTTTCTGGAATTTAACACTTTCCTATCTCAGGGATGTTGCATGGGCAAGTAACAAACAAGGTTCTTCAGCCCCTGAATTCCTAATCCTAATCCTAGAAGCAGCTCTTTGTTGATCTTTAAGACTTTGCAAGATCCAGCATTAAATATTTCAATTCTTAGACTACTGGTATAGAGCAAGTCACTCTCACGGATTCGCAGCTAGGTCACAGGACGGTTTCTTTACTACAGCAGGCAGAAGATAATACCACAGGGCTTCTGATATGGCACTAAGTGTCTGTGCTCATTCATCTGATCTCTAACACAGCAGGCTTTAGCCCTTATCCAGACTGCATCCTAACCTGTTTAACTTCAGCTCGGCCACTCAGCTGAGAACTAAAGCCTTCCCTCCATTCAATGTGACAGCAAGTGAGTCTCCTGAACCTCTGAAAAGCTCAGAGTGCTATGGAAAGGGGTTGCTGCTTCTGTCAGAGCAGATATTGTTTACAGACAAAACCCATCAGTTTTGAAGTTAGGTGGTAAATTCTAACCCAACAGTTGGCCTATTACTGACAGTAAAAATGAAGAATACCTGATTAGTTTTGAATTTCATGCCTTTTGAAACTCTTCTTACATTTCTTTTGTAGATCTTTTGGGTTTGCCACATCAAACAGTGACATGAAAGCCTTGTCACATCAGTCAAACTTGCAAAATTCAAAATGGTGAAGCATCTCTCCTTTTATCAGATCAGTGGCATTAAGTTCTTCATGAAATAGCTGCACATGTTGGGCTAATATGGTTTAATCTTGATTTTTATTGTGATTTCAACAAATCACAAAAAAAAAAATCTATTATTTGTACAAAGTATAGCTGTGTCCGATATTTACAGGAGTCCTTGACGCTAACAAAAGTAATTTCCTATTTATAAGTTACACATGCTGGACTAAAGAAGGTAATTCAGTGACACTGTACTGAATGCCAATTGAGTGTTGCTGCAATTCCAACATTTTCCCTGGGCTATAGATCTTATTACAATGTTTAAAGTATTTTATTTGAGAAAGAGGTTTGGAATAAGAATAGTCCAGGATGAAAAATGTGTATTTTCTACCATTTGGGTCTCAAAGGATACAGCCACACAATATGTTGTAGTGACTACGATTTTCATATGTGATCACTTTGTTGATATGCCTATTGATTTCTAGTTCAGAAATGTCTGAGCAAATGTATTTTTATTTGCACAGCTGTTAGGGGCACAACAATTTTTTTAGTATATCAATTACTATTCTAGTCTAAACAAATGTTGTTTATATATAGATTTATTTCCCATTTTTTCTATTTCTTTAAAGAAAAATGTAAATCCTCATAACTAAAGGGTGCAAATATTCACATGTGACTCTAGTGACTTGTTATCCATCATAAACAGTAAATAGATCAAGTGAGCACTTAGTGAACATCCTGAGTTTTTTAGTGGTTAGAGACTTTATTGAGAGACATGGGGCAATAATTCAAAGTGACTGAAACATGAATTAATCTTATTGTTCCTCAACAATAGAATGAAAATCTTTTTAGGGCAAGATCCATCTTTTTGTTCTCTGCTAGCACAGCATCTAGTGCAACGACAGGTACTCACTTCGGGCTCTGAGGTACTTTTAAATTATAAATGGTAATCATAATAATCTTCAATAGATGTAGTAGATTTAATAAACCATTCTCAATGCAAATGCTAATTTAGAGATGTCATTACTGCAGACACTTTGAAAAGTCTATTGAGGGAATGTTGAGTGACTAAGTCTAGGAAAAATTTGAGTTTAATTAAATTTTATTGGCTTCTCATTCTTGACAGTGATTTCTATGGCAATGCAGTGTCTAAGAAGAGGGTGGCATATCCCCCAAAAGAGACACAACAGTTAATTCTGTGTATCAGTAAAGGGTTCTTAGAGAGAGTTAATCAACACAGCTGTGAGGAATGGAGGGTTCCTTTTCACTGAAATAGGGCCCACTTCTTGGACTGTGGTTGAGACAGTCCGAACTGTAAGTGCACTAATTCTATAATGATTTTCCTGCTTCGTGGATATTAGGTACTGCAATATTAATGAATTTTGATGAATGGTGGAAAAACCAATACTGAAAAATTAAAAACTTAACCCTTTGGTAGAAAAATTAATTCCTCGATAAACAAATAGCGATAGATATACACTGCTGTATATATAAAAGAGAGAATGCTTATGTGCATATAAAACGAGTACATATACACATGAGATACATATTCTATCATCCATTCTCTCTCATAATCTCCAGTTCTAAAACACCAAGAACAAAGGTGATTATCTGAAACTGATTTGTAATTTGTTTTTCTTAATCATAAAGACTGCTTCAGAACACAAGCTATCATAGAATCAAATGGTGGTTTGAATTGAAAGCAACCTTTAAAGATCATCTAGTCCAACCCCTCTGCCATGGGCAGGGCCATCTTCTACTGGACCAGGTTGCTCAAAGTCCCATTGAACCTGGCCTTGAACAATCCCAGGGAAGTGGCACCCACAGCTACTCTGGACAACTATGCCAGAATCTCACTCTTAGCATAAAATATTACTTCCTAATACCCAATCTAAATCTTTCAGTTTGAAACCATTACCCCTTTCTGTCAGTAAAGATCTTGATAAAAAGTTCTTCTCTGCCTTTTAAACCTCTTTTAGGTACTGGAAGGCTGCTGTACAGTCTCCAGAGCTTTCTTTTCTGTGGGCAGAACTGCTGAGCCTTCTTCACTCTGAACATTCCCAACTCCCTTAACCTTTCCTCGTAGAAGAGATGCTTAATTATCTATGTTGACAGTCTCTTCATCATATTTGTCTACCAGGGCCACCAGGTCCTTCTCTGCCAACCTTCTTTCCACCTAATTGGACAAATGCTTCAGTAACACCAGGTCAGATTCTAAGCAGTACGAGATATACCTTGTAATAACATTGCTAGCAGCTCACTGGTGCTGCTGCCAAAACCCAAGTATGTAAAAAGATAAATCTTTCTAAATTTTAATGATTACTTCATGCTATGAAGAGGACAATACAGTTGAAATGGCAACAGTTTAACCTGTGGCCCTGAAAAAAATTTAATCCTAAACTGTGTCTACCCACCAATCCATAGCTGGCAAAAAA
>VXBQ01001636.1:466340-546614 GCA_013400175.1 Phainopepla nitens | reverse complement strand
TTTTTGGTTTTTTTTTTTTTTTTTTTTTTCAAATCAGAACTCTTTTAAGCTACAAGTAATATTCATACAGGTAAGTATAAGCATATTTATCTCAGGGAGAGTACTCAGGTATGGGGTTCAATCTTAGTCATCTTGTAGTATCACAAATGAGTGTAATAAGGTCTCCTAAAGAATCATTGGCAAAGTTATCTGCAAAACCAGGTTTAATATAAAAGCAACACATGACAAAGTTTCTCAGATCATAGTACAGCCTGGAGTGGGGAGGTGGGATGCACCACCACCTGTGGGACAAATCCACTACTAGTTCAGTGGAAAATGGAATAAAATATGTTATCTTTGACAACTAAGTTCTATCTATTTGTTTATTAGCCTCTCTTATAATCTTTTTTTCCTGAATATAGGATACCTGAAAAAAGGGCAAGTCTTAGAATACACAGTGATAATATTTTCTATTAACAGAACATTTATATTGCTAAAACATATTCATCCTCAGTTTGAAAACACATTATGATATTATGATATAAAAGTGCTCTAACTGCTTAATGATGTTCTACTCAGTCACAGAAATCATATCATAGCTCTCTATTGTCCCTGGACACAGCTCATTAAGTTCTAGAAATACTGTCTGAAAAATTCAAGTCATCCAAGGCTCTATCCACTCATTATAAAACTCTGAAAGGCAAAACATGCTTAGGTGAGAAGAGACCCTAAAGACCCCTCTTTTTCCAACCACCCTGCCATGGCCACCATGGGCAGGGACACCTTGTGCTGGCCCCATTCAAGCTGGCCAGGAACACCTCCAGGTATGGGGCACCCCCAGCTGCTCTGAGCAACCTGTGCCAGTGCCTCATCACCCTCAAAATCAAGAATTTCTTCCTAATGCCAGTTCTGAACCTACTCTCTCTCATTTTAAAGGCATTTCCCCCTTTTTTGACTGCTATTTTAGTATTTTTTTAAATTTGTAATAACATTGTACTCTTTCTTTAGCACTTTTTACCATGACTTTTGGGATTTTTGTATTTGTATATTTATTTTAAAGTATTTGTGATTGTTTAGTGGCCTAGGTAGGTGTTCTGGGAATAGTTCTAAACTTTTCCCTAATCATATTACAGGAAGACTTGATTAAGTGATCTAAATGGCCCTTTCCCATTTCTCTGTCTTAAATGGGGGATTTTGTTGCTAATAGATTTTTTTAGTAGAGAGTAGTCCCTTTTCTTTGATAATTCTCTTTGGGTACTGAAAATGAGTAAATGCAAGGTGCCATAATTAAGTCTATGTCATCATACAAGAGAAGGCATTTATGAAGTTTAACAGTTCAGAAGAGTGCAGCTTATCTGCCTATGCATGTAATGGCTGTGTACCTTCTGGTCTAATGTGAACAGTGTGACTTCTGCTGCTTGTTCATTGATGCCTTCTTAATGTAAGGATTTATCTGTGGTGGGGATCAGCAGGAATAATTGAAAATAGCTGATTTTATAATCATAATTCTGAAATAATGTAACAGTAATTTAATAATAATATTTAACCCCTTAAAGAATAAGTGAATCTGTTTATGAAAATAGACAGTGGTTCAAAGGAAGGAAGGGATTTTTGTAATTTTGAGTGAGTTAAACTAACTTCTGCAGCTGAAATATTTTGTTACATAAATTTACTTAACTGTGCACATCACAGAGGGAAATGATAATCTCATAAGTTGTTGACCAATTTGATATAATTTTGTAATAGCTTTTACTACTAGAAGATTTTAAGCGTTAACAAGTATATTAGGGGAATTCACATTAGCCAAAGTTCCTATTAGAAATTGAAAAAACAGAAGTTTGTGCATAAAGCTCTCTCCCTCTCTTCTTTTAACTTCAATTCACTCTAATTTACTGGCAGAGATAGAAGATAGCCTTATCTGTCTGGTCATGGAGGCACATACATAAACACCCATCTAAAGTTGAGGGAAACAATTTAAAAGTTCAGCAACATTTCACTTGAAAGATTAGCTGTTTTGCCTTCGTTTTTTTGTCAAACTGATTAAAGAAAGACTTGCTTTTTGATGATCGACAGTATAGAAACAACTAGTGGTAAAATTCTGTATAAGTCTTTTAACATATGATTTGAAAAGCTTGGTATTAACCAAGAAATAGATCCCCCCAGCACAGTAAGTAAACTTCAGTGTTATGAATCATGTAAGAACATGTGAAGGAAAAGAGACAAGCCATTTCTCCTCCTTTCATCATCCTGTGAAAACAGAAAGCCGCCTTGTAGTAAGAGGGAGTATATTCTGTAGATTGAGATGAGGGAAATAGGAGGAGGATACCTGTTCATATTCCAGTAACTAAGGTGTTGTAGCAGCTGGATGTAGTTCCCTTGTCTATGTTCTTCAGTGACTTTCCAACATGCATTTGATTCATTAAAACTGGGTTCAGAGAAGATTTTAGTCTTCAAGTTTGCTTCAGGGACACCTTGCAATGGAACTTCATTTTCATAAGGACAATGATTTGGTTAAGACAACACTTGGAAAGTTATTGTGTTTTTATGTTTTAAAGCTCGAGAACTCCCAAATTAGCAGAGGGAGAAGCAGAATGTTGTATGGTACTTGCATATTATTCCTTATGCAAAGAGTCCTTCAGCCCAGTATTTGCTCACACTCATTTGCTCATGATATAAAGGAAAACACATGCCATTTGCCCACCAACAGATATTTTCAGAGCAAAAGCTTTTTCCTATTAATCACATTCATATCTCTTTCTAAGTCACTGTACCTCAAAACATATAGGCACCATTCATATCATGTATGAGAATTTCAGTGCTGAAAAGCTAATGTGAAAGAAAAGGAGGGATGCTCTTCCACAGAGAAGGCGACTTTACTTGGACTTTACTTTATTTGGAACCTAGGAACAATTGAAATTGCGCATTTGCAAAAAGAAATTTGACAAGATAATGCTTGTAGACAAATTCATATACCTCTGCAGGAATTTCAGGCTTATTTGAAATAGCAAATTTGAGAGAAGCTGGTGGGAGAAGAGGTTTTCCCAATCTGTGAGGACTCACCTCAAAGTGCTCTTTACCTGTTGTGAGGGAGACATTGCTGTGCAAGTGGCTCTTTTGCACTCTAAAATAACAAACCTGTTATTGCACTCTAAAATAACAGATCAAACGGAGAACTACAGAGGTCTTTCACGCCTGGCTTCATACCCTGCCAGTGTGCGTGATATTTTAGTTGGTAGAGGGGGTCCAAAAGAGTGTTTAAAAATACTTTCACCTCAAGAGAAAACTGTTGATTAAATACTTGACCATGACCCTCTTGGTGATGTCAAACTTGTGGCAGAAAAGTTAGGCTAGGATGTAACATTAAATTTCTAATGACTTGGACAACATAATGCTTGGGGTAAAGATCACTATGAATTCTAACTAATTCACTGGTGTGCTGCCCTGTGCAGCAGGCATAACTTTCATAAAATTTAATTTGTAACATTTTATGCTCTACTTCTTCCAGTTTTTTCTCTCCTTTTCCCTCAATTAGTAAATTTTTTTTTAAAGGAATACATGATGTTCTTATGCATTAAAAATGCCTACCATCCTATCTGAGTAAGCTGATGTGCTGTGGCATTTTAGTGCAATCCATAAAAAAACAAGGGACAAATATGGTCATCAGAACACATCATACATTATGAAAAATTAATAATTATTGCTTTAGTCTCTTGTCTATCTATTGTGCCAAACTTTGTATGACCCAAAAAATTAGTAGTATTTCAGTGTTAGAACTTTTGTAAAAAGAACCTGTGTATGTGGTTTGATCCTTTTCCAGGTTTTGATGATAATTCATATAAAATAGCTGCAGAAGTATAAACTGGAAAGTGATCATTAGATTCATGGATCTAGCTGGTTTATTTGGGGTGACTAAGGAAAACTTGTAAAATAAAAGGCTTTACTGAAGTGCAGTAGCTGTACTAACCTTTCCAGCTTGCTCAGAGTCTATTTTCATTGGAGAATTTCCCATGTAATGGAACTCATGCTGTTTGGCTATGCTTAAATATTTCTAAGAATGCACAGTTGTTCCAGGACCAGATGTCTTGGCCTTGTCCATGAACTGTCAGAATGAATGACTTTTATGTGGCTCCAGTGACCCAAGGGAGAAGCTGAGGAATTAGAGACACTGGCATACATGGAGCTGACTGTCACAACCACTTCTGCCGCTTTTGCCGCCACTGTGAGCTCCTGCCATGCACTCACCAGTGCTGAAAGTTTCCACAGCAACAAGAAATGCTTTACCTGAGATGAATGCAGCAGAAGCGGGCTCAGGTGCCAGCAAGTGGGGCAAATAAGGACTAACATACGCCCCAAAGAAGTGGTGATGATGATGGTGGTGGTGGCAAAGTACACATGCTTGAATTAATAGAGACAGGATAGGCAGAATGATGTGAAGTTGGAGGCCAAAACCCACCCACAATTTCTGCTGCAGACAGGCAGCTGTAGCAGGGCGCTGTATTTGTGACTGCAGGTTGCTTAGATGAAACACTGCTAATCTTTCTTAGGTCTTGAAAAATTAGTTATATATATTAAACTTACATAAAGTTCCCCACAACTGTCCTCTTCCCCTGGGCAGCAAGGAGTTTCTAAGTTATTTCTCAGAGCTGCACCAGGAAATCCTTTGAAAAGTTGGAAAATACGACAGATACTTCTTTAAAACCTTTTCTGTGCATTTAATTCCTGATTCACTCACATTAGCCTCAGAACAAAGACTGTAATTTTTAAAACTTTTCTCTTGTACACTCAAAAAATATATTTTAATAATATTGCTTAGTATTAATTGATTTAGGGCTTCAGTCAAGGGTTGTTTGGTTTTCTTTTTTAATTATTTGTTTTTATTGCAATAAAAGGGTCTGTAACTCCCTCCCTAAATTATCCAACTATCTTAGGGTGAGAGAACTAACATTTATGTAAACAGTTTTCTCAGGAAAAGAAATGTTTAAGTACAGTAAACAACAAAAAACCTCCTCAGGATCACAGATTAATTTTTTGTTTTACAATTCCCCATGTTTGGAATATTACACTTAGTTTTTTCTGGATATAATGTGTTGCTAGTATATATAGACAAAAGTTTCAAAATAAGTTTGGAAAGTGCAGGATTCTTGTGTGAACAGAAGCTTGCTAATCATTAATTAGCACTGCTAAAGTTAGAAAGTGCTAAAGCTCCTGTCAGAATCTGACTCATTGTTGCCAGTTCTTGTGGTTTTAATGCAATAAGTGCCTTGCCTTGAAGACCTGCTATAAGTTCAGTGATTACACTAAAATTTCAACTTCCATTAAAAAAAAAAATACAAATTTAGATGTCTTGTTAAGTAAAGAAGCTTGAAAATATGAATTATATATAACCCAATATGAAATGAAAGCAGCTCATGATCATGAATACAATCTCTTTATTTCTGAATATTAGAGAGGCAGACATTCTCAGCTGGGGAAGGAAAGCTTTTGTTTGGCATGACAGGACTTCAGAGCGCTCTTTTTGTGCCAAGTTTGATTTCTTGTTGATTGGTGGTTTTGCTGCCACAGTCATTGCCATCTCTTAGTTTTATGTGATGATGCTGAGTGAGGCAGAACCCCCAGGCAGTGCAAAGGGGAGCTGCTTTATTGAAAAAATCAAACTCTTTTTAAACAGTTAGCCTGTTATCAGTTTACATAGTTTTAAGGCACAACAAGCCCAAGTCAACCAACCACCACGCACCACGATGTGAACATGTGGCATCATGCATACCATCCCTCACCTCTCCCTACTCCTATTCCAGCTGAGTCACTCTCCCATAGCTCCTTTCTACTTAGCTGAATTAGCAGGCCTGAGCCTGCTGATTTTACCCATTTTACATTCTTTTTTTACTCATTTTACCCATTTTAATTCTTACCCATTTTACAAGGGTAAGAAGGCCCTTATTTTATAAGGCTTTACCTGTATGCAACAGCTGTAGCACACTGTTAACTACAGATGTCAGATAGCAGTCTGTACTTTTCAGGTACAGAACTTGTTTTCACTGAGAGCTTGCCAGACAGTGTATCATGCTGACACTGTTACTGACTGTTGAGTATAGTTCATAGCGTGAATATCTGGGATGTACCTGTCTTACTTTTCTTTTTTCTACTGCATTCAGTGGAAATAAAAAAAATCTGTATTCATCAGATGATTTCTTCAATCTATTCAAAGTGTGCCCCCCCCCAAATAAAAGGCATTAGAGGGGAGAGAATGTCAGAGAACTTGGGAAACATCATCTCTTTTTTCCCCATCACTGGTCTCCTTTGCTTCAGAGCCATTGTGAAACTGGAGTCCCCTACAGCATTCTCCATAACAATGTTGTGAAGCTGATTCCTCTACATTTTCTGTGAATTTTATCAATATTCTTATACCAAGAATGGCAGGCTCTCATGCTCATTTCTGCTTGTGAGAACAAGGGTGAGCCTTTGTTGACTTAATTTCCTTTGTGTAGCACTTTACAAATGACATATACCACAAAGCTGTAGTGCTTCTAGTGTGTGTATCTGCTTGAAGTCTGTCCTAATCCTTCTCTACATTTAAACTGGCACTGTGTAAATTGAACATACTCTGTCTGGAGAGGTACTGTCCATCTATTCAAAGCCTCATTCAGCCCTGTGACGTGGGGGTCTGAGTGTCATAACACAGTGCTTGCCAAAGTTAAAGAGCTTCCTCTTTTTCTGGTCAGCTACATATAATTTGGGTGACCAGACCCATCACTATCCCTCAGGGGCCTGTTGTATGGCTTATGTTTTCATGTTCAGCAGGAGTCATCTATGTACTATATTCTAGCAGGAACCATGATATGATGTAAAATGTATGATTTTCAAATGAGTGGAGGCTGAAATCCTGAGTTGCTCATTTCACTCAGCATTTCTGTTTGGAAAGGCTAAAGAAATTGTTTTTCATTGAAATCAATTTAGCACCAAAAAGCCCAAAAAGAGATTTGCCTGGATGCTTAAGTGGAGTAGGTATGCCATATTTAGTATGATTTAAATATATTTGTCTGTATGTATTGGAATACAGTACAGCAATATATCAATACAAAAGCAATAAAGTAAAAATCCTGAGCAGAGTTATGGTTTCATATTTTAGTGCAGTGCTATTGTTTTGTTAGTGATTATTTTTTATTATCAATATAGCAACATGCTCTGCTCATGGGCAGGGAGATGACTATGCAGGCATAAACAGAAGGATTCTTGTTCTCCAAAGACTTTACAGTGTAGTTGTAAGTCAACTCTGTGCACTCAGCATACTCAGTCAGGGAAGCTGAGAGACACCCCTCCTATATTGCTCCAGTGGAAAAGTGATCTCCTGTAGAAATAGTGGTGGAAAATTCCGGTTTTGATAAACTATATTTACACTATTTTATATACAGTGCTGCTCCTTAGTAGCTGGATCTCACTTCTGTTTACTTCCGAAGACTGCTGAGGTATGAAGGTGACCAGCCAGGTGGGCTGGCCACAGGGAGTGCTGGGCAATTGTCAGTTCATGTGTTGGCAGGGCTGATTTAGGAAGTGGGGAGTGGGGATGCCTCAGTGAGGGCTTACCAGCAATAATCAGTCCTTGACAGTGGTCACTGCAGTGACTTAGGTTAGTGGTCACTGCAGTGGTTTTGAAGACTCTTGTTCAAATAGTTATGTTATCACAAGAGAAAACTTTTGTGCAGCCCAAAGGCAAGTTATTCAGGTGTTTTGGTAAAGATTTAAATGTATATTTATGTAGATAGCTTGAGTATTTTACCTTTAGGTTTTCTGTAACTGAAAAGAACCAGAATTACTCATGACACTGAGTAGGTGTGAGATACTGACTTTTGTGCTTTATGAGCAGAATTTGTGGGAGGGTAGACTTAATTTTTATTTGTTTTTATTGTCTCCAAAATACTGGAAAAGTGTGTTTTATCTTTTAAAAATATTAATTGTTATTCATTTTAGATAAAATATTCTTTCATGCAGCATTGGATGATAGTTTTTTTCCTTCAGATTCTGTGATCCTAACAGATCTCAATTTTATTTTGTGCTTCAGTTAGGCCATCTTCTTAAGCTGATAAAATGTAGAGAGAAAAGTGGATGAAACAATACAGTTTACTTACTGTAGCTGGGAACCTTCTCAGCTACAGTACCTGTAGCTGGTCTCCAAAATGTGTTTGTTTCACTCAGCTGGATCAAGATATACATCAGATAGTAGAATTCTTCCCACTGAACATTTTAAAGACAGATAGAGATGCAGATGAGTTCAGTGAAACACAAGACTGAATCTAAATGAGAAATGAAATATAGATAAAAGTGTCTTGCCTCAGACAGTTTTTAATATTAATACCAACATCTCTTGGATGAAAAAGACCAATATTTTGTGGTTGCGACATTTTCCACAGGTACAAAACAAGCTGGTTTCCTAGGGATATTTCTGAACTTGATGGAAAAAAAAAATCTATTTTGTAAATGGTGATATGATTTTAGATTCAGTCCAGAATGATACATTAAGTTCCATTACCTCCTACATTTTGGGTTTTAAAAATAAAGAAGGAACAACTTTTAATGGCTTTCAAAGTAGATATACAGCACTCTGATTCTGCAATTACTGTTGAGTAAACTTACTTGTTTTTGTTGCTTATCTAAAAAATCTTCAGAATCAAACATTCTATACAGATGGAGACTACAAATTATCTCTTTGCCCTAGATAGCAAACACACAATTTCTAATGGAATTGGATAGCATTAATAATATATATATTTTCCACCATCTGGTAAAAAAGTCTTGTGGGAAACTTTTTTAACAGAAAACAAATGATTTGTAAAACCTGACTGAAGATCAGATGTTCTGGGTGTTTGATCTTAAAATGAACAGTAGATGGCTTCAGAGAACGTCCTCCCCCAGTGATGTCTAGCTCCATATAAAGGGCACAGCCATAGACCACACAGAATGGCCACAAGGAGCTGGTGTGGAAAAGTCAGATTTTTTTTTTTATATACATTGCTAGTAAAAAAAAATTAAAAATAGGACTGTTTGACTAAAATGCACTACCAAATTTCAAGATCTAATCACATTTAAATTGTGGCTGTACTGGATTATGCTGCTGAGTTCTGCTGAGCCTAGCCTCTCCCATGAGAAAGAATCTTGTATGACAAGGGTAGAAAAGAGGTTTCTGAAGAGGGTGAGTGTTTATTGAAGCTTACCTTCATAAGCCTTTTCCACTCTCATTGATTTGTTGTATCCACAGTGTTGTAGTAATATCAACTGATGAAACTTTCTGCAAATCTGCCTTTGACACTGGTTTCCATCACCTTATAGCAATGAACTCATAGTTCAAGTACACACTCCACAGTAAAGTAATTTTTAATCACTCAGCTTTATGAAAATCATGACATCATAAGCTGTGTGTCATATCTAAGTCATGTCAACAGAGAACCTGTGACTGTTTCTGATCCTGAAGTTTTGAGCAATTTTCTCAGTGTTCCTCCACTTCTCTCAATGGCTTTCTTCTTTCTTGTTGCCTTCTCTGTGCTTTTCCAGCTCTGCTATCCCCTTTTTGAGATAGTGTGAGGAGTAGGTTGGCACAATGCCACGCTGGCACTTTGTGGTTTTCTCCTTTGCTCTTGTTTAGGGTAGAAAACCACCAGTGTTGTATTGTCTGCTTCCTTAAAGCAGTTAAAATGGTTAAACCCCACAGCACAGCACTAATAAACTGAATTACATTAAAGATGATTAGACCTTAAATAGAATATTTTTTAGGTATGAAGACATACCTTGCCCCAGATCTCCAAATTAGTATTTGGATAGGGGTGCATCTTTCAATTTTGTTTCTAATAAAATTATTTCTAATAAATTGTCTCACACCATTGGAGTAATTCCACTGTTGGGCAACAGTGTTTTGTTCCCTGAAAAGACTCAAGAAAAGCTGGTTTTTTTCCCCCTCACCTACATGTTTTTGTGTGTGTTTATATAAGTATATGAGAAAGGTTTTGTCTTCCTCACAATTAAAAAATAGATGTAAATGCTACTTCAGAAAAATACAGAGCTCCAAATAAACTGTTTTAATATGTTAATACATTTATTACATTTTCTTCTTAAAATTCTACAGTTCATAATCTTGTGGCCAGTCATTAGCAATTTCTCTCAAACCTTGAGACAAAATGAGAACATACTCATCTTGACCATTTCAAGCAAGTGCCCTTCCTTGTAACATTACATTTATAAAATGCTTCAGTAGTCATTCTTGCTGTTGGAATTTATAGACTGAAAATGATGAATTTATCTGTAAAATTGGAGACCAGCTTTTCTCATTGTCCAGAACGTTGTAAAATAGAATAAAACAAACACTTTTTTACCAATTGGCTGATACCTTGCTGTCCTATGTACGTGTTTTTCTTTTCCCACTTAGCTGTTGTTCCTCAGTTAATAACATCATCCTCAGGGATGATTTTCTTTTCTTGTCTGTAACTTCCTATATAAAATTACAGAGTTCACTTCTATATAAACAAGTTAGAATTATGCAAATAGTTTTAAATTATAAATTAACTTCCTTCCGTAAAGGAAGAAAAAGAATATGAAATCTGGTGGCCTTTTATCCTACTCTGTCTCTTTTCCTCCTCTCATATACATTTGTGTATATACATGGATACAATCACATGAGTTTCTTTATCTAGCTTCAGAGGCCAATAAATTCTCTCACCTGGAAATTTTTGTAATAAAATTCTGGGGAATTAGTTACATCAGATAGATGGAATTAACCTGTTTATAAATACCTCATCTCCTTTCTGCAGAGAGAGAAAAAAAAAATCTATATGCATGGCATTGAATCTGTGCACAGGAACAGTCTCCTCAAAATTCATTTGCATTTTTGAGGAGAATTATGTTACTTACATGCTCTGACATCAAATGAGTGCTGTGAGGGCTCTGCAGGTTTGCTGAATCAGGGCAACACATTGCCTGTCTAATGCCTCCCTAGCTCCTCTGATGATGGATATTGACAACAAAGAAGCTGCCTAGTTGTGTTGCTAATTTGTTATTTTATTTATAGGTCTTTTGTGTGTGTGTCACTTTTATGTATGATGTATTTCCACTGTTGATGTGTCTTCCTTCTGCTCTCAATGGTGTTCCTGTGTTCCCAGCAGATTCATCTGTTTGTGGCAATGAAAGAGACAGAAGTGACGACTGTCCTCCTAGGACACAGCTCATAAATTATCCCTTACAACCAAAGCACCAGACAAAACAGTTTTTTCAAGTGGTCACAGATGAGCTATGTCCAAAGGAATCTGCTTTTTCAGATGTTTATTAATGCATCTGTTTAGTGATCTAGGGCATGCAAACTGCAAAAAGGTCACCATCTGCAGGTGCAAATACATTTGCCAAAGCCCCCTGGAGACCAGCTTGATTCTGATCACAGTGGATGCTAGGTAAAACCCAATGTCTTAACCAGATGGTTTCAACTGTTTTTTCTGGTTGAAGTGTTACATGGAGGGCAAAATTTTGTCTCCAGCATGGAAAAAGCACAAAATAAAAGATGACAGAGAAATGGAGGCAGAAAGTAGAGCAATTAATATTACCAGCTGTGACTAAAACTGCTATGAGTACAGTGAGCTCAGAATATTTAGTGTATTTATTCCAAAAGATGCTTTAAATAACTGTAATTATATAATTAAATGACTTCCCATATAAAATTTTATCAAATAGAATTAAAGATGACTATATTCCGTACAGCAAAATGAAGGCAATACTAAGAGGGGAACAAAACTTGGGATATTCTTTCTGCAAAAATTTTGAAGGATTAAAAAAAAAGGAAAAATAACCCCAAAATAAAAAATATACCAAAAAGTCTCTCTTCCGGAGTCTATTTTCTTTTGTACATGTAGGAAGAAAAAGCTGGAACTTGGAACTGGGACAAGTTAATCTCTTGTGCTGCTGAATTCCAAGACACTCCACTTCTAGGGATCTGAAAACATAGTGAAGAGTTACCATATTAAGTAAGCAGCAGGAGATCAGAGAGTCTGACAGGAAACTGGTTGGATTCTAATACATACCCTTTGCAGTTCTTAAGAAAGTATCTGTTTTTGAGGAGTTGGTACTTGCAAAGCAGGAAAGTATGTGGATTTTTTTTATTGCCTCTCCTCCCAGTTGCCAAAAAAAAAAAAAAAGAAAAAGAAAAAAAAAAGACTAAGAGCTAAGCATAGAACATCTGCATTTGCCTTGTGTCACTAAGCCTACTTCACCAGCTAGGCTCTCCTTTCTCTATTCTTTTGCTATCACCTCTGGGATAGACGCTGAAATCTTTCTTCACTTTACAAATGTCTTGCTGAGGAAGATCCATCAGAGTCTGTGAACACATTATATGATATACTTTTCATCGGAACACCCTAATTTTGTAATTTATGAATAACAGTAGTCTGTAGAACTCATCACACTTGCTCTCATTGGATTTTTCAAAGTAAAAGCTGTGGGTATGTCTACCTTCTCTATGTCTCCACAGAAAAAGTCAGCAGTGAATAAATCTAGCACTCTGCACTGGGATGGCCACATGGCTTAATTTTCTGCCTTGCTGACTCTGTTTTTTGTACCATGTCAAGTTCCTGAGCAACCTCACCAGCCCTCCTGGCACAGATAGATGAGCTCCTGCTGCCTACGTGGGTTGAGCTAAGGAAGAACCAAGTCTGCAGATATACTGTTTTTTAGCACCCCTGTAAAAGACATTTTATTTTACTTATTCAAAGTATCATTGTACAGGATCCCATGTAACCTTACAACATTAGTTTTTAGTTTTGCAAGTGCAAGTTATGAGTAAAGCTTGAGCATATTATGAAAGCTTTTTCTAGAAAACTACTGGAATGGACTTACATTGCATGAAAGGATATGAAACAAATCAAAGCAAATAATATTTTGTATATCCTATAAGACTAAAGGAAAAAAACTTTGATTTTTTTTTTTAAACAACATATTTTCTTACCTGAAATCAAATTTCAAGACATACAAGGTTGGTGATGTGGCTAATTGTGTGTAATTTTTATTATGGGTATTTGGTGAGAGGAGGGAAAATGAGACACCCCTCTAGGTGCGTTTTGAGGAATTGATTGCACAAAGAGAGGTAGAGTGACTGCAAACTTTCATGGTGCCTTAATTCAGGTTTCCTGGGGACTGCACCTGGAGTCAGTTTTGGCCCCTGCTGAGGGCTGTTATTGTGAACCCATTGTGAAAGTAATTGATGCAGGCAAAAAGAAGCATTCAGGCCTTGAGATGTTTTTGCTGTTTTCTCCAGGCCATGTAACGCCAGTTTTAAATCAATTTTTTTTCAGCAAAAAGAAAGGAGGAAAGCTGAATTCCCCCTTTACATGCAGATTAGCTCTCTGCTTGTTTTCAATACAGGTATCAGTTACACTAAGCTTGGGCAGCCCTCTGCTCAGACTGAGTAGGCTTTCAGCTTGTCTTTTTTCTTGTCATTTTCAGTGGATTTTGGTACCTTTCTGATTTCTTTATTAACCTTTATTCACTGTGGTTTATTTGTTCCAATCAATGGTAAGGGCACAACTTTCTGTTCTGGACTCTTTGTAGACTATAATACAGTTTTGTTCCCCTGATTGAGTTGTTCTATTATCACTATTTCTGTTTTCACTCTTAAAGCTTGCCCTTCTTTAATTCACTTTAAACAAACATCTGAATAGCTTTAAAGGGTGGATGACACCAATACTGTCAAGAACCCATTGATCTTCCAACTGGAGCTGCTGGGAGGCAAGCTGGCCACTTTCTCCCTGTTTAAATTCTTAATCTTCTGATTATTTTGATAGTTTAGAAGTTTTAGTAGCAATGAAGGTGAACTCATCCTTGCCTTCTTATGTACACCTCCTTTTTGTGTTAGTCCCAGACAATATGGCACTGTCAGAAAGTGTTAGATACAGCTTTTTATGTTGTCTGAAACAGTTTCTCAACTGGAAGCTTGAAATAGCAGTTTGAAAGCCTGAGTCCCGGACTGAGTTTAGCATGTTTTGTTAACACCTATCTTCATTATGGTTATTTCTGCCAAATGTGTTCTGCTTTTCAGACAGTTCCAGACAGTTCAGTTTTCCTGAAGGGGAAGATCCGCTGGGCATTAGCTGTGGAGATAAATAGATGGTCACTAAAAATGCAAAAGGACAGAATTAGCATATAATTAGTTATTTTTCTATACACAGAAATTCCGATATATTGGATTAGGTACAGGTAGCCACGTTCTGCATTTTATATTTTTGTATCCTAATTTTTGATATGTGTTTCATATTGTAAACATTAAAAGTTGAGCCTTTTCTAGGATCAAGAATGGTGATGACCTGAGGGTGGATCTGCACTGTAGAGAGAAAGAGCTGCAAAGTTGCCTGAGCAGCTGGAGCTGTGCACCCAAGTGTTTAAAGCCGAGCAGCATCTGCAGGGTTAGGTGTATGCTGTGTTCACTAAAGATCCTGCTTTTGGGGTCAGACAAGTAGAACCATTTCAAATATCCATGTCCCTCATGTGTGAGGTGTAGCCCTAACTTTGCAGTGATGTTTACTGATCAGGTTCTTCCAACTGGGCCAAAGAATCAGAAATTCACATATTCATTCATTGCAATAACATGCTCATCTGATTAAGATGGCCTGTTGGCTTCCTTACAAGAAATTAAATAAAACTTATCTTCTTCATCTGAAGCAGGATAGAAGAGTAATGAAATAGCTCTATCAGTTTTGTCAGCTTTGGAATCCATAGGAATTTCCTTCTGTCAAATTAGTAGGGATGTTTTCCATTGTTGCCTTGTAGTGTGGTGAGAGCTACTCTGCAGGACAATTTGGCAATTTATGTAAATACACACGTGGGGAACAGCAGTTTCAAGGACTGAGTCCAGGCTGTATTTATCTTATGCCTTATTGTTTAGCAATTCTCTTGGTCTCTTCTGTTCCTTTCTATTTTGCCAATTATGGTTTTTTGTATATTTGGTTTTCATGCATGATTACAGTTGATAAGTTTAGATTTTTAATTATCTGCCAGTCTCCCATGTAACTAGTGGGTAGAAGTTCTCTCTTCTTCTTAGAGAACTTGAACAGTATGAATGGATCAAATAAATCTGAGTTCACCTCAGAATCTCAGGGGAGCATGAGCATTGTACCGAGTCCACTACCTAATAAGACAGAAAAGGTCTTGAAGTTACAGTTTAAACTCAAGTCTCTCTGCGTGTCAGCCTAAATCATCTGACACACTTGGCCTCCTCTGGCACAATGCCAAACCGGTGAACGCAAAGAAACTCCTAAGCCTAATAAATAATACACAAATGTAACAAAAACCTCCCAAACAAACACACCCCACAAAAAAAACTTCAAAAAAACCCCAGAAACAAAATCAATCAAAACTCCCAACTCAAGATACTCTGGGACCTCAATAGTGCCAGTTATTTTACTTCAGTATTTTTCTAACACTAAGATGCTCTAATTTCCTACGTTATATCATAAGCTGAAGGCATAGAAAGCTCTTCTGTCCACTGACATCTTCCCAGTACCTCAACTTTGAGGAATTTGAAGTATCAAAAGCTCTATGATTGGCTTAAGAAATGCAGAGGACTGCCTGAATGAGAGCTCTTGATTGCAGATTCAGAACTCCCAGAAGCAACACAGATAATATAATTTCAATGTATGTGTTTTTCTTTTTTTTTTGCATAGAAAACAGAATTACAGTGAAGCATGCAGGCTCTTGTATAGTGCAGATGGTGTGATAAAATTTGAGATGCATGAAAAAAGGAAGAAGAGTTTTTCATTTAAACTTATCAAAACAGTAAAATTATAATGGCATCAAGCTGTAAATATTATTGAAAATTGCAATATATTAATCTTTGAGTGTTTGTATATGTATATATCCATGCCTACATACTTCAGCTCACTGATTTGTCTTTGCGTCTATGTAACAGCTGTACCTCTTTATGCTGCGATAGTAATGTGACCACAGATACATAGTTTATGTCCAGAGTTTCAGTCTGTAAAAGTCAACTGGCATCAGTTAAATTCACTACTTCTAAATTAAGGTTATAATGACCTTACTGACACTGTAGCTTTAATATTCTTTGGTCTAAGAGATACATTGCCAAACAAAGCATCTTTGAACTAGAGGGGGAATAAGAAAATCAGGAAAACAGTCAGAGTGCAGTATGACATTTTGGAAAGCAGCACTGGAAGTCAATTTGGGGTTATAGAGGACAAGTAACTAAACTCATCTTTGTGTTATGTGGAAAGGAGCTGGCAGATCCTTTAGTGTATAGGTGGGGGGCCACAAATTGGAGCAGCAAAGTGATTTTAATTCTAACTCGCAGCAGTGGTGAGCCTGGTAGAGGAATATTGTGTGCTTGTCTGGTATAGACATTTTCTAAAAGGATGTTGGAATGGTCGTACAGAAAAGAACTGTAAAATGCCCTTTGGAGACTGCACAATCTCTGAGAGATAATTTGATTATAGTGTTTAAGTATCTTCAAGGGAAAAATACAGAACACTGAACCAATGACTGGGAGCTGCAGACAGACAAGTTAAAATTAAAATGAGGTACAATATTCTTAAAAGTGAGATTGATTAACCATTGGAACAAAGGAAGTGCTTGAATTCTCATTGTATTGCATTCTTCAAATCATGGCTGAATGTCCTTTCTGAAAGTCAAACACAACTTATGGGACTCAGAGGAAAGTAACCAGCAGAATCTGAATGATTAGTTTGAAAGGTCTGCTAAAAAAACTACAGAATTTCCTCTCTTCTACTCTTCAGTTCTCTAACATGAAGCCATGTATTTCACAAATTCTTTCAGTCAAGTTTATTTCAGGCTCAAGTCTCTCAAAATCCCCCTCACATCAGACAGAGAATTCAGAAACATTTGACTCGTGTTCTCCCCTGAAAATGACATCAAATATCTCTCTGATTAGTATTGTTGATATCAAAATACCCCTTGTAATGTTGACTGTTTCTTGCATTGCCTCAAGGATGAGTAGTAGTTGATAAATGTATACATGATATAAAGGCTTTCTGTGCTAAGTATATCCCTCACAGACAGACTGAAAGATACAAGAGTTTGTAGAAGAATACCTCCTTGAGTGGGGACATGGAGTGTTTTTGCAGAGGTTGGACAATCCAGCCTTGTCCAAATTGTGGCCTAAGTAGGGCCTGCAAAGGCCTGTAAAGGCCTGAGTTGTGATGCAGTTGAAATTAGTTTAATCTATATTTTCTATAAATATACCAATTATAGAGTGTCTTAGAAACAGGTTGAAAGAATGAGCCAATTAGGCAAAATCTTAGTAAGAAGTGGAATGTAAACTATTTTATCATATATGAGAGATATGCACAACAAATAAACAGGATTTCGCTATTTTCACTGCATCAGTGCAAGAATCTTCTTCTTCTCCCTCCATCTTGTCCAGCTCCTCGTTGAAGGTACCCTGTTTCATCTACTAGAGTCTATAAAAATAGGTTGTTCAAAATCAGTGCAAATCCAGCATAGTCTAATGAAAACCTGTTGGACTGTGGTGAAATCAGGAAAGTTCTGCTTCCATAAATGAAATACTGTAATTCTGTTACTTTGAGTATTTACAATTTGTGTTGCACTTTATGACATTTAATTCAGGAAGCCTAGTAGCCTAGGCCTAATATGTAAACACAGACAAAATTTTATATATTAAAATACTGACCTACATAAAGCCATGGTTCACCATCACTTATAGGACTGAAACAGGCGAATGATTTAATGGTAGAGAACAAGTTACCACCCATTTGCTGATCTGTGTGAACTGTTTGCACACACCATCCTACTGAGTGCTAATAACTTAGAATCCCAATTACCTGGCCTTTGCTGTGGGCTGGTAGCACATACAGGGATAGTTGCCATGGACCAGTTGATGCATGATTGCTTGCTTCCCTGTGATATGCCTGTTTTAATTCTGTATTTCTCCTGCTAGCTCAACACACCTGCAGGAGTTACTCAGCTCAGGAAATATCCATTTATGCATGTTCAAGTGAAACAGTAACAATGAAACAGCTGATCACAGTAAAAAATTCTATGCTTCTTCTTCTTCCTGCACAAGTAAGAGCTGCTGTTATAAAGAAAATTTCCTAGAAGTTAATGGCAGATATTGAACAGAGATCACAGTTCATGACAGTACTTCCTTGTGTGAAGTCAGCTTTTCTATTTTTATTTGCAAAGGAAAATATTAAATACTCAGTTTTGGAAAGTTTTTCCTTCAAAAAATGCAAAAACTATTTGGCAATTATGCTGAACTCTTGACGTAGATTGTCTTGGGAGAAAAGGAAGGAGCTGTAAAGGGTTGGCAGAACTTGAAATCTTGAAAAATGATGATGCATAGCCTATAGAGTTATGATTGAAAGTGCACATCACCTTGGAGTTGTCAGTAATGGTAAACAAAACGATTTTAGTATCACTTATAGTCCTTGAACAGACAATGGACAACAAGTGTTTATTTCTAAACCAATCTTCAACAGGACTTTCCCAAGCACATGAAACACTTCCAGCACTTTTACCATCTAATTTCTGGTTAAACTATGAGAAGTGAGTTAGATGCTGTAAATGCATCCAAAGAGAAGTGGTCAATGGCTCCATGTCCAGGTGGCAATCAGTGACAGATGGTGTCTCTAAGGCGCCAATACTGGGACCAGTATATTTAGTATCATCATCACTGATGTAGGGAGTAGGATCAAGTGCACCCTTGGTAAGTTTGCAGATGACAACAGGATGAGTGGTGCTGTTGACATACCTGAGTGATGAGCTGCAATCCAGAGGGACTTGGACAAGCTGGAGAAGAGGTGTCATGTGAACCTGATAAGGTTCAACAAGGACAAGCACAGGGTACGGCGCTGGGTTTGGGGCAACCTCTGGTATTGATACAAGATGGGGATGAACGGATTGAGATCAGCCCTGCTGAAGACTGGGGATGCTGGTGGGTGAGAGGCTGGACAGAAGCCAGCGAAGTGCACTCACGCCCAGAAATCCAATCTGGGCTGCATCCAAAGCAGTGTGGCCAGCAGGTCAGGGGAGGAGATTCTGCCCCTCCACTCTGTTCTTGTGTGACTCCACCTGGACACTACATCTAGCTTTGGGGTCACCAGGACAGAAAAGACATGGACCTGTTGGACTGAGTTCAGAGGAGGGGCACCAAGATGATTAGAAGAATGGAACACCTCTCCTGTGAGGAAAGGCTGAGACAATTGGGTTTGATCAGTGTGAAAAGAGAAGGTTTTTTTGTTGCGCCCTTAATTTTGTTTTCTCCCTCAGTCTGTGGTTTGGCCCCAATCCCCCCATCATTTTCCCAAGTTAGTATCCTCTGCCCATCTTCCCTCCCCTCGGTCCAGCCCCTTCCCTATCGATCAGTCCAACCCTACCCCTTGTTNAGACCCTTCCATGCCAATCCCCACACGGACCAATCCCTGCAGTGTCCTCCCTCTTGGAATTCCCCGTGACTTCGACGCCCATTGGCCCATGTGACCCCTTTCTCTCCTCCCCTTGTTCTGATTTGTCCCCTGGTAATGGGGTGACCTCCTCACTCCTCCCTCTCTCCACTCTTCCAACTTCTCCATTGGCTCTTTGATTGTACCCTCCCCTCTGTCCACACCTGTATTTAACCCCCTGCACAGGTCTGTTAGTTGCCTTGTTGCCTTGGTCACGTATGACACTGATTAGGGGTTTGGATTGTCCCAAGATGACAAGGACTGTCTCCTCATCTTTATTCTCCTCCAGACAGCGGCATCCTCTAAGTGGGCAGCTGCTCACAGGTTGGGTCTCTGGCCCGTCATCCACCAGGACCCTTCCCCACACTCAGCATGGTGTTCCCTCTGGAGCATCAGCGTGTGGGTGAATCACCCAGAGAGCTAGCTGTGCTCCAGAGGGCCGCGTCAGTTTTTGGGGTGAGCTTAATGGTGTCTTTTAAGACCTAAAGAGGTGTATAAGAACCATGACGACGGACTTTTCAGTAGGGCCTGTTGTGATAGGATGAGGGCTAGTGGCTTTAAACTAAAAGAGGATAAATTAGGATTTGATACAAGGAAGACTTTCTTTTTTTTTTAATGATGGCCGTGCTGAAACACAGGAACAGGTTGCCCAGAGAGGTGGTAGATGCCCCATCCCTGGAAACCTTCAGGTTGGATGGGGCTCTCATTGACCTGATCTACTTGAATATGTCTCTTCTCATATGGACTAGATGACCTTTGGTCCCTTCCAAACCAAACTATTCTCCGATTCTGAGACTGCATGATTCTATGATGATCCTTCTGCTCCATGCCTCCTGTAAGGTACAAGAAAAAAACAGAAACAACAAACCTTTTCAAGTTACAGTGGATTGTGGTTTATTTTTTTTTTATTAAACTAATGGTATTCCAGCTTCATCTTTTTTGTATATCATGTCTAAAATACTGTTATATGGATGAATTTTGTTTCCTGGTTCGCTCTATCCTCACAAAGTTGTTTTCAAATTCAGGCCTATTGCTAATGTCTTACTGAAGGTATTGTACTACCGTTTTATTATTTGGAACATACTTCCTAAAAATTCTTTTGAAATAACATTGAACTATTTATATCAAGTGCTTTTGTAGCTGCATTTTGAAAATGCTGAGATCCAAAAATTAACTTTAAATCCCGATTTGGCATGAATAAGAGGTATAAATAGCTGGCTTTATAGTTTGCTGTTTGTAAATGATTGGATAGTTCCCTAAACCATTTCAAGGAAGAGCCCCAGCAAATGGTGATGCAGGATTGGATCTTACACTAGAGTGAATAAATAAAAGATAGGAGGAAATTCAGTTACTGTAATGAGAAAATGGAGCTAGTGTTATTTATGGGATTATGCATCTCTTCCTTTCCCAAATTCACAATCTGTTACCTTTTGTTACAGAAGTAAAATGATTCAGTGAGGTCAATGCACTCTGGCCCAGAATGCAAAAATTATTTGCTGCACTGAATGAGGCTGGGGTCTTTTGGTTTCCATTTCACTTCTTATAAGGGCTTTCCTTATTCTCATGTCTATTTTCTTGATTCCCCATGGAAGTCCACGCTGAATAAAATTTTATTAATAAATTTAAATGGACTTAGCTGCATAATACAGAGTCAACCTGCCACTCTCAAACTCACAAATCATGAAAGTTGATCCATTTAATTTGAATCATTCCATGATGTTTAAAGACATTTTCCAAATAAGAAGAAACTGGAATTTTCAGTCCTGAAAAATCCTAAACTGAAATTAGTATTAAAGAAAACCGTGTTCAGTTCTTCAGTATTCTTGAGGCACTATTGTCATTTCATGGTCAATGCCAGGTCTGTTCTGCTAATAATTTTTATGCCAATTATCATCCTGAGACCTATCTGGTCTATTACTCTCTCTCTAAAATAAAGATGAGTTTCACTGGCTTGTGTCAGATATGGTCCCAAGGAAGGGAATAGCTGAAGGCAATTTATCCCAGAACAACTTCCATCTGCTTGCTTTGAACACTCAGGGACTTATAGTTTCATGTTTCTCTTGATCAGGGGCTGTTAATTCCATTGAAGTACTGTGATTTCCACAAATGGATGCCAAAATGAGAAGGTCAAGCTCATTTTCTTTTATGATCCAAGCCTGGATTTGAGTTTAGGTCTTGAGTAATATGAGGACGTAAGGGTAATATTCTTTTTCATTCTATTGTTCAATTGCTTTTTGTTTCCGCTTAGCTACCCTGTGCCTTACTCATAGATTTATGTTATAGATTTAGGTCACTTCCAGGGTTTTACATCTGGAAATAAAATTTTGCTGTAAAATAGTAGCAGTCAAGGGAAAGCCTATTTTAATGTCACAACATAAAGGCTGCATATATTATTTTAGTTCAGAGATAAAATGAGGGCTGATGCTGTGAATCTATGATACAGTAAAAGAGCAGATGAAGAAGTTACATCTTATTCTGGTGTCATATGAAACCACAAAATAGACAACTGAGCTGAGGATTTTCATTTCAATTTCCAGGAAGCTTTTCCATTTCAATATATGTGGAAATGGGGAACATTCTTTACTACTGTCTGACTGTGGTCTAACCTAAATAGTCAAGAGCACGGTAAGAATTGAGAGAATGGAGTACTAATTTATTTGTTCATTCATTCCTGTACAAATTCCATTGAAATAATGTGCAGATACAACTGAGGGATATGCTCCATATCTTTCCATTTCTTATTGAGATTTTTTGTATTTCATATACCTGCCCCTGGTTTTCAGGTTACTGTGAAGAGGGATTGGCTTTAACAGATGAACAGCTGAATCTCCAACATGCTACACTGCAAAGAGAAAGATTATATGTGAGGCATGTTAATTTGTCTAAAAAGTGTAGCATTCATATCAGTGATTTACTGGTAATGCCTTAATTGCATATCTTGAGCAATACTTATTTTGTACCTTCCAGTCATTAGACTGACCATAAGTGACATCTTAAAATATGTTTACAAAGGCTTTTGTAGATAAACGTGAAATAGTATCATGTTAAAGAAAAATAACTGAGACTAGTGATGTGGAATATATATTCTGTGTTCCTCAACTGATGTGCTTACAGAAGGGATTTTCTTCAAAGGCTTTATCACAGCCATAGCCATAAGCATGTACATTCAATTCACAGCTGCTTGTTGTGATCTAAGGATTGAATTTATATTGTTGAATGAAATGTACGAAATTACTTCCCTAGTTTTACGGTTAGCTTTGATCCCACATTTAAAGAAAAGAAAACAAAACTGTTCTCTCTGCAACTAACCCCACATTTTAATAGTAACAGTGATTAAAAAAACCCCCTGAAGACACTTAATTTCATTCAGCCACACTTTTAGATGTGTTACCTTAAACCCCAAAATTGCCCTGAACTAATCTGACTATTTTCTGCTTCACACCTCACAGAGTACATAAAGAATAAAAGAAAACCTGCTCTAGCTCCTAAATAAGGGCCTCTGGATTTCTATTATGACAGCTAAGATGCTAATGGCAAGGAAAGATCATCATACAGGGTCATAAATAGACCTGTCATTTTAAAATAAGGTGAAGGTGTTGTGTGCTGGTACAACGATACAACTCAAAAATTAAAATGATTATACAACAGGTGGCATTCAACAGCACATAAAATCCTGTGCTTTTGGATTCAGGAAAGGCAATCAAGGTAGTTAGTGCAAATGTAAGACAGAATATTAAAGCCTTAAGTCTTGTTATTAAGGCTCTATCCATCCCAGGTTTCTTTTCTGTAAGAAAATTGAAAAAGGAATTTTCTGTAAGGAAATCTTCAAAAAGATTCACTGTAACTCCAGGACTCTGTAGAGAAATCGGCGTTCCTAAGTACTTGGTGAACTGTGCTTGCCACAGTGATATTTTACAGATTTTTGTTTTCAAATTGGAACCTAGAAGTTTGAAGTAGAAACATGAAGTCCTTAATTTATATTAAAAATGTGTGTAGTTTGACTATTTAACTGAGCCTAATCATAGCAATTAGATTCTCTTAGGTATTTGAAATAAGCCAAGACTGCAGTTCCATTTGTGATGATAGCCTACAGAAAGAGCAAGACTCACTGATGCTAATAAACATTCCTAAAATGCAAGAGTAATAGACATTCTTAGAAATTTGCTAGTGCTCATGTAATTATTTTTTTGTGGACCTAGCCTTCCCTTACTCTCCCCAGTTCTCCCCACTACTTTTAACAGTCATTCAAGGAGTGTTTCACAGTATAATTATTTCTAAGCATAATGAGTACAAAATGTCTGGCACAGTAACAATCATATTATTGCAAAGAATGTTAATAGCTGCCATATCAATAAAATTCCACTACATTTAACAGAAATAATGTTCAAAATTATAGTATTGTTAGTGTTTGAAAATGGCATGGTTTACCACTGTGGAAGGTGGTAGAAGCCATCTATTTTTGACAAGCAGTCCAGGTCTGTAATGTTTGCCCTAGTGGTCAGATCTTCCCTTGTAAAGGTCTGCAGGTGCCAAGCTCAAATTATGTGTCTATGTGTCTGTACAAGAGGGAACAGGGTAAGGGCCAGCATATCTCAGTTTCAGAAAAATTATTCCCCTTGACTTGTTCTATCCTACAAAATCCATCTAGTTAACTGTAATGGGTAGAACAGAAAGATTTGCTTTCACTGCCACAGAGAAAACTGTAAAGGGACTTTGTTGTGTGTTGCTCCTTCTGCTGTTATTCTCCCTTTAGTACATATTTTCTTTTCTGATAATTATATGTTATGTTACGAGGCTACGGTTCAGTACTATGGTTCAGGTTTGGCTGAGATAGAGTTAATTTTCTTTGCAGTAGCTGGTATGGATTTATGGTTTGCATTTGTGCTGGAAACAGTGTTGATAACTCATGAACTTTTTTGTTACTACTAAGCAGTGCTAGCATAGAGTCAAGCCCTTTTCTGTTTCTCATTCCACATCCCACTACTGCAGAAGGGTTTGGGAGGGGACACGGCCAGGACAGCTGACCTCAGCTGACCAGAGGGATATCCCACACCATAAGACATCAGCAGGGAAAGTGAGTGAGCCGAGTGAGCGTGGGGCTGAGCTGCCCACCAAAGCTACACCCACACCACCCCTTACCTTGGGAAAAATACACACAGCTGTTTCTGTTTCATGTATTCTGGCCTTTTTTATTCTGGGTCTTTGCAGCACTCTTGCTTTGTGTGCAGTGTAGATGTGCCCAGTGGTGCTGAGGGAGTGTTCTCCGCACTGCACTGCCTTCTGTCTGTCCGTGAGCCAGCGCTGCACCCGGCCGGCTGAGGCTGTCAGCTTCATGCCACGGTAGCCAGCAGCAGCCCATGACCTCTGAGTCTCTGCTAATTCCTCTTGACATCTTCCAGACTTGCAGGCTAGCCTTAAAGGAAAACAAACAAATAAGGATTAAATAAAAAAAAGGATAATTTGCTTTAAAGTGCATTGTTAAAAACAAAGAAACAAGTAAATGGCTGACCCTGTAAATTATGGATTATTTCTTATATTTATCCATTCAAACAGGAGAAATTAGCATAGGATATGCTTTTCTGCATGTAAATTTTTCTTCTTAATAAATATTCTGGGAATAGTTTTATACATTTTGGAAGCTTGAAGTCCCCTGGTTATAAATCATCTATGTTCCATATGGCACAGGCATGCTTTAAACCACGTACCCACTGGAAAAAGCTGTATATTGTTTTTCCGAATGCTTTTCCCTTGCCCCCTCAATTTATAAATCATACTGTCACCTTCCTAAGTGGTTTGTGGTTTATTTTCTAAATTTTTGTCTGTCTGCTGAGGGAGGAGAAAAAACAAGAGGTACCAGGTTTTTTCTTGTAACTGTAGTATTTCAGCTGGTAGAAGTGATGAAAAGCTCAGACTATATTAAGTATTCAGCTCACTTTTCAGATCACCTGCATTGCTATTGAATACCTTGCCTTAAAACAAGTGCAAAGAGCATTTGATTGCCTACCTAAAAATAGAGCCTTTTAATGGAAAGTAGGAGATGCTGAACCTGCAGCAGAGAGTGTAGGAAGCAGCTGGGGCTGTGCTGGCCTGCATGCAGCCACAGAGGATGCTATCAATAGAAACCTGGTGATTTGGTCTGATCCCAAATGATTAGGCACTTATGACAGTCACAACCCCTGCCAGATTTTAGCTCTTCTTCAGCAAATGACCTTCAGGATGCCCTATAGTAGGAAACCTTTCGATACTACTACTGGAAAAAGGAAAAGATTTCATTGATTATTATTTATTTCAGCAGCTTACTTTTAATAAAATGCTTAGACTGAAGATTAATGCTTGACATAATTATATTTCTGTCCCTTGGAAAGGATGCACATATTGAAAAGGTTGATATATGCTTTGTTGAAATACCATGCAGCTATTATGGCATTACTTGTACAGAGTGCATTGCTCTATCACACATTTTCTCTAGGTTCTCTTGCTGCAGTAAAACCCTCTGCTTTCTGGTGGATGAGTACAGAAGCTCTCAATTTAGAATTTTGCTCCTATTTTCATGTATAATGTAGCACACTTCTGGAAATGGCCCACAGTCTCATCTTAATGATTTTATTACCTCTTGTTTTATAAATTTGAATCATATAGGAGAATATATAGTCTTTTGATGATAAGTGGCAAGAACATAAACAAAATATATCCTATTACACTAGTCAGAGATTACTGAGGCAGGGAGAATTGTCAGCTTCATACAAGTCCTAGATGTTGGAGTACTCTACACTAAATACAACCATCAAAATCATACAGACACCCAGCCTCAGATTACTTTGCTGAACACCCTTTAGAATGATGACAGGTGCCTTTCATCTTTCCCCTGTTGATTTCTCTGTCTCTTGTGAGAGACAGAGAGCTTGTGAATTTGAACCCACTTACTTCCTAGGAACTTCACAACATCAGTAGGAAAATACTATTTGTGTGAACAAAGCCTCACAAAAGACGACGGTGCAACCACTGCTACTGCACAAAAGGATAAGAGCTTTATTTGTAATGCAGCCTAAGGCTGAAAAAGGAAGCAGTAGGTGAGATTCATAAAAGCCTGTGACCAGAAGCAATATGGGGAATAAGTTTCCAATTAATTTCATGAATTAAAAACCAAACAAATGAATAAATAAATAAATAGAAGCTATTTTCCCTTACTCCAGCTCTTAATTGTGTGCCAAGATATAAAATCTCTTACAGTTCACAAATATCATGAACAAGCATTTCTCTGGGAAAACAAACTCTCCCCATCCTCAGGTCCCAAATGATAGACATTTGAGTTAATTGAAAAATTCCTCACAATTCCATAAGAAAGTCAGAACAAAGACCATGACATGGTTCCTACTTCACAGGAAGTTTGACAACACCTGTTGATGGGAAGTAGAGAATAAATATTTTTTTCCCCTTTGTTTACAGCCTTTGCTTTTGCTTTATTAAACTGCCTTTATCTTGGCACATGAGGTTTTTCTCAATTTTATTTTCTTTCCTGCCTTGTCCTGCTGAGGAGGGAAGTGATACAGTTTCTTGGTGGGCACCTGGTGCTCAGCCAAGGTCAAACCACCACAGTGTTGTAAGAAAAGAACCCCACAGCCTAATCAAGTGGAAATAAAATAGTTCATAGTCTGCCAAAAGATGAATAAGGCTAGAAAGAGAGAACACTTTGGTCTTAAAAAGAAATCTGTAATGAAATAAAACATATGAAAAGATATACACTTCATAGGAGAAATTGCAACAAATCTAAAGGTTCTATAAAAATCCTTATGTTAGCAATTATAAGATGAACTGAAAACAAAAATCTCTGTTTTCTAGGTTACCAACAGTCATTTTGAGACTGACACTAAGCATTTTAGTAGATACAGTCTTCTGTTAATAGTGTTTGGGTGAATGTATATGTAGTAGGAAAAAAAAAGAAGAAAATGAAAAATAGTAGGTCCTGAAGCTATTGTGTGTTTCCAAATCTTAATTTTTGTGAATTTCAAAATTTTTGTCAGATACGTATCTAGAAATTATCTTCTCCCTAAAAGAGATGAGAGGAAAGACACCAACTCAAGAATTATGTAGGCTGGAACTAACCACCTGAACAGAAAAGCAGTATTGGACATTAACAACTCATCTTGTATTTTTACCACAGTGTGCTGTCCCTAAGCCAGCAGGAATGGATAAGCCTTGTCTGCTTCGCCAAAGCATTCACTCTGCATGCAAATGCACAGGTTACAAAGGCTCTGATGGTGTCTGGCTCTTGTGCATAATCATATGGCTTTATTATTACAGAGGATTATCTCAGGGAAGAAGTCAAAGCTGCAACATTGATCTCCTGAGATCCAGTGACCTGTCACTGGTCATCTTTGAATCATTTCTAATCAAACCAACGCCAGCAGCATGAAGCAGGTCTACAGTGTTACTGGAGGTCTGTTGCACTCTGTCTCTCAATACTTTGCACTCACAGCCTCCACTGACTGTAACTAGTGAAGGTCCACCAGCCTTCACTAGTTTGACAGCCCAGTGCTCAAAACTATTCTGTCTGCACTCTTGATCTCAGCAAGCTCCAGACAGCACCTGTGGCTTTACTTCCCAAAAATGGATCTATTTACTTCAACTCTGGATGTTACTTGGATGCTTGACATTATAGCAGTTCTCCCCTAGCTCCTCATAGAGCTCAGCAGTAACTCGATGTCCAATTGGTTATTGCCTTGTTGGATACATGCTTTGAAGAAGGAAGGCAAGCAATGATTGTTAAGGGGTGTACTGACTACATTTTGTGATTCAGATTCCCTTGCATTTGAGCTAAAATAGTGTTTATTGAGAGGTGCTTGATTATTTTCTCTACAAAAGACTAGCAAGTTAAGGTGTCTTGAAATAAAAATTGTCCAGTATGCTTGAATACAGTGAAAAAGAGTAGGGAAATAATCATGCTGTGTAGTTACTGTGCAAGCAAATTAGAAAGAGTTTGTTTTCTTTCATCTAGGATTTCAAATACACTTTCAAATAAGAATTTGCATAATGTTATATGCAATGACAAAACTTTCCACAATGGGAATGTCTGTACTCATGTTGCTTGTAGCAAAATTCCCTTACTTTTTTTTTTGGTGAATGATTGAATTAGATTTAGAAATGAAAGAAAAAAATAGGTTTATCTTGCTGGTATAGCAAGAGCTATACATAGTGTAAATATACAGAGTTTTGTCTACCTTCATTCGAAGATCTCATGGTGTGTTTGGGTTTCAGTAGCTTTTATTACATATCAGATCTTTATTTTGCTTAAAATGACACAGTAATGTTATGGCCTGCTCTGTTATAGCTGATGTCTCTATTGGTAATCTAGAGTAGGAAGGCTCCACGATTGTTGACCTATATTCTTCCCTGAAATATGCTGTATATATGATATACAATTATTTAAACTAATCTAGTACAAATTGAGATTAGCTGGCATTGATTTGAAAATAATGAGAGAAATCACATTTACAGTACGCCGTTGTGTTTGTGGAATATAACCTTCCTTCTGAATCACAAAAACAGGTTCTTATTATTAAACAGTTTCTCTTGTGGATAGAAAATTACTCACTGCAGAACACCATCACAGCTGTGAGTCTATCTGCAGTTGGATAGAAGTCTGCTCTGCCAGATAAATGTCAAGGCCTGAATAGCCCTTTTGTGTCAAAAACCCTTCTGGGTGGAATATGGAACAGGTTTTGAACAGGAAAGGAAAGTATTTCAGGCCAGATGGTTAATCTGATGGAGTTGTATTCTGACAGAAGGAAAGAGTAGTATTGTGTAGTTTAGCAGTTATGTCAGGGAGAGAAGAAAGCCCTTCTGCTAAGTTAATGGAGATCCATGATTGTGCTGGACTCTAGGGTAATATGACAGTTCCTAAAAATACATAATGGGAAAATAGCTAATATAACATGATAAAATTTTTATGCTGTTTTACTGTTTCAAAATTTTCTCAGTGGCTATGGCTGAGAACTATATTCTGGCAAACAATTCCTTATTATTTGAAGTGAGTATTTCTACCTCCATATGTGTGATCAGGGTTTGGTTGTCTTGATCTGTTCTCATAATTTTTATGAAGTGTGTCTCATTCATATGAAATTCTGGAGAGGTGTTTCCACCAGATTGTAGAGCTAGAAAGGGTTTATGCATTCTATGGAAAAGATTGTAACTGAGGCTACTGCTCCTATCATGGTGTATCTAACTTGTCATCAAATGCAAAAATTTATAATACACGATTTGGGATCAACAACTTATTAAAGCAGAGTAAAAGCCTGGTAAAAAGGCTGGTTTACGATTTTAGCTAAAGGGCTAAGAAAGCCGCAGCATCTTGGGCAAGGAGGCAGTGAAAGGCAGCAACATGCTGAGATCCTCATTTCCTGCTATCTAGGTCTTTCAGAAGGGCTGATGCACTTGCTGATAAGACACCTGTGGTTTCTGAGAGGCAGTGTCTTTTGGTCCTCACTGATATTACTCTTTGACCTCTTTGATGTGCAACTTAAGGAAGAAAAATACAGGCTGGCATGCTGCCTCAAAAGATTGCCAACATTTTCATCAAATAGTAGTCCTTGAGAAAGCAAGACCTAGTTTATATGTTGGTGTTTTATTAGTACAGAAAATGAGTATAAATCTGAAAATAAAATGCATGAATAACAGATTTCATTACAGCATCATAAAAGAATCTTGATGAGAGAGCTCAGTGGATTGTATTTGGAATACGTCTGTGGTGAGCACCAAGGAAAGGAATTTACTTACAGAATATTTAGGCAGTTTATGGAAGTTCTAATTAACCTCTTCATCTGTAAATGTCATCTGTGGTTTTGAAGACCAAAGTCATTTGAGAATACTGTATAATATTGCTATGGTACCACTCATTAAAAAAAATAATCTCACTGTCTCCTTTCAGTGACTTACATCTAACATGCAGGTCATATTCTTTTGACATGTGATGTGAATCGTCAGAATGACAATTGAGTAAGAAAAAGAGATGAAGGAAATGAAGTTTTTTTAGTATACAGGGGCAATTTGAAAATAAAAATAAATAAAATGTAAAGAAACCTGGAAATGTAGACATCAGATTTTTCAAAAAGCACCCCAGAGTTAATTCTGTGAACATGTACTTATTAACTGAAATAAGATAGTAAATTTTAACTCTTCTTTCAGATAATATTTCAAAATTATCAAAGCAACTAAAATCATCAGTTTTTTCACATCTGATAGGCACAAGGATTACCTGATAGTCTGTCCCACTGATTATTAATGCAAAAAGCTAGTTGCAGAATCATGGGAGGACTCTAGTGGGAAAGGACCTTAGGTGATTTCTAGTCCAATTTCAGACCAAGTTACTCACAGCTTTATCTGGCTAGATACTGGAAACCTTCAGTAATGAGGAGTGCACAAGCTCTCTGAGGACAGCCTGCTACCCTGCTTGGTACATGGAAAAGACATTTTTCCTTGTATCCAGTGGGAATCTCTCTAATTTTCAGCTTATGACTGTTGTTACCTGTTTGTCCACTATGCACAACTCTGAAGATCCTGGCATGTCTTCCTTGAGATCTTCCTGATGACCTCATATGTGCTGGTGGACTCTTATTAAGTCCTCCTGGAGCCACTTCTGTGGGCTCAGCAAGCCCCATTTCTCCAGCCTTTGTTAATAAGGGAAGTGCTCAAGCTTCCTTCACTGTCTGGCAGCCCTCTGTTGAAAACTGGCTCCATTTTACTAAAGTCTCTCTGGCACTGGATGGATCAAAACTAGATACACTATTTATATGTGCTCTCATGAGTGCTGAGTTCATGTGGATGACCCCTTTCCTCTCTCTATCCGTGGGCTGACAGATTGTTAATACACCTCTGGGGCACTGTCGCCTTTCCTTGCTCAGTGCACTGTTTGCCCCCATTACTGGGGCATTTCTGCAGACTTATGCCCCAGATAGGCAGTCAGATCCCTGCCTGTATTACTGCAGGAGGTTCTTCTTTCCCAGGTGTAGGACTTGGCATCTGCCTTGTTGAATTTTGTCAGATTCTTGTTGTCCTGTTCCTCCAGCCTGCCTGGATCACTCTGAATGGCAGCTTGCCTTCTGCTATGTCAAAATTGTTCCCCCAAATCTAGGGTAATCTATAAACTTGATGTGATGATACCTGCTCCAGATCACTGATAATGATATTAAACAGGACCCATCTCCTTGTCTATCCATCCAGACTGTAATGTCCTAACATTATTATATGAATACTATGTGGGACAGTCTTGCCATGGACAAATGACAACCACTCCTCTTTCCTTGTTTACATGTGCTCTGTGAGTTCACAAGGCTATATGGATTTTTTTTCAGTCAAACTCTTTAGGATAATAATTTACAGAAATTTTTACAATGATCAGGAAAAGTTACTCAGAGACCAAATCAGAGTTATTAAAATGCTAAAATTATATACAATCTGCTCACATTACACTGTTGATCATAATTGTGATCATGATCCCTTTCCACAGAGATATGCTCTAAGATGTGATAAACTCTACTTTTGTGACTCGTCATAAAGACAGATGCTTTGGATCTTACAATGGAATTGTCACAATAAAGTTTGTATCAAATATGAAATAGAGAAAAATCCAGATACCTTAATTTCTGGCATTAGTTAGGGCTCATCTGTGCTGCAACAGGATGAACTGTTGGTGTGTTCAAAGTGGTTACTCAAAGGAGGTGCATGTGAAGCTCTTACTCAGAGGAGTGCTTCAGTGAAAAGGATGTCCTCAGACATTTATAAGATTGCAAAAGATTCTTTCATCATCTCAAATGCACACTGACTATTATTTTCTTCTAGTTGTGCAGGTTTCAGAGTAGCTCTGCTGAAAAATGCTATTATATATGTGGAACTGTCTCAATAAGGTAGATTTGCTATAGATTTAACACATAATTGTGGTTTTAAAAACTGGAAAATGTAAGACTGGCATCCTTTCTAGAGCATAACAATTATATTATTATGGCTTATAATTGAGTCAATATTGCTTCTAGAACCCATTATATTAAGTCCACAACCTTTCAGCATGATCCTCAAAGAAGAGAAACCACTATATATCTAATATAATCATAATTAAAAGTTCTTTAAGCACTGCTCAGTTTACCAGGTATAAGGTTATAATGCAGTGAGAGCCTTGGGGAACAGAAGATAATAATGTGGTCAAAACTATTCTGATAATGAATAAGCTGTTAATATGTTATCATCAGTTAATTTATTAAATACTTTGGCATTTTTTAAATGAGCTGTCTAAATTAGAATGCTACCAACAGGAAAATATTAATAAATCCTATGTACAGAAAGGATTTTACACCATTTTTTAGTCTTTCCTCTTCTGCATAAGGGTTTTCATTTTCTCATGTGAATTTCTCTTGCCATACATTTCTTTCAAAAACAAGACATGAATGGTACTTAAATCACAAATAGCAGCAGATCATTGAGTTTTATGCATTTATATGACAGGGCCCTTGCTGTGTTTTCGTATTGAGGATTTTGACATTAACTGAATCTGGACAGAGAAGGCAGGTTTGCCAGAGTCTGACAGATGCAGACACTGAATTTGCTGTGCAGATTCAGAGTGGAGGTCTATTAACCTGTTCCTGGCAGTGGACAGTACCACCTGTTTAAAAAAAAATATGAGGGGAAACAGAATATGACAGTGGATATGGGAAGAAATATTTTCCCCCTAATAGTCTAGCCCTTCCTCCTATCCCAGCCAACAGACTGGTGCATAGAGGCTGAGCTGCAGCTACTATATCCAGATGACAGGGGGAAGGCTTATATATGAGCTTTAAAAGATTAGAGGGAGTCTGTGATTTTTGAGAAGATTCTACAGCTGAAATTTAATTTGTAACTACAGCTATAAAAGGTTGGACATTTTCATAAAGGACAATTTGAGCTCTGGTGTATGAGAACATGTCTAGAGAAATTTCTGATTAGGTTTTTATTCTACTGTAGCTGATATCATTATTACAATGCTTTACAGGTTCCATCCTTCTCTGAAACCTGTCTGTTTTATTAGCATCAGCAATAACTTGCAGTAGGAGACTCCAAATTTTAATTGCTGTTGGGTGAAAAGGTTTTTCTGTTACCAGATTGATGTTTCAGCCTTTCAATTTTGTTCAATTCCCTTGTGTTCTTCTTTCATGAAAAATGCTACTTAGCAAAATCCCATCTAATTTCTCTGAACTATTAATTTCGTTTAGTCATTTTTCTACTTGTCATTTCTAGACGGAAAATGTTTCAATTTTAATTTTTTCTCCTGCTTCTTCAGTTATGATTCACTTTACATAACCTTTCTATCTATTGATTTTTTTCCTTGAATCATGATAACCAGACAAATTATTATGCTAATTGTCTTTGACTTTTATTAGTTAAAACCCCCCTAAGTTCTCTGCACTGTTGTGAATAAACAAGGTGATTGAAAAGGCTTACCTGCATGATTCCAGATATATATCTTGGATAGTAAATCTGAGATTACAGTAAAAGCTAGCAGTTTTGGCCTGTACTTACTAAGCCCATCCATCAGTGATCAGGATTTCCTGCTGTTGACATGCACCAGTTTAGGATCACATAAAGATACTAAGATTTTCAGGTGTCAATGCCTTTGTAGCCTTTGGTAGAATTTGTGAGATGCTCGTATCAAAATGTCTATAGCAAAAGACAAGATCATTATCTGTCTATAATCAGAAAAAAGACACTTATTTTAATCTTTTAACTTTTGGATACACCAATTTGTGCAGATGATGCTTTCTGAGCACCTGAAAGCAGGCTGTACTACAAACAGATGCATGATGTATACCACTGGAATTCCGTGTGTCTTTCACATGAGAGCAACTTGAGAGGATTAGATCAGGGTGGAAAATTAAATGTGTACTTCTATTTATAACAAAGAAGACCATTATTTTTGTAGTCAGATTATTTTATTTCAGAAGATATTTATGTAAAGCTTAGTGCTTTCCATTGGTATACTTGTCAATGCCAGTTTCAGCTTTACTCCTTTGTCTTTTCCAGTATATTCATGTTAGCCTAGTTTTTCTAAGATTATGCAGTTAATAAAATATTTACAAACAAAAAGGATACAGGACACAGAAAAGTCATATTTATCCATTGTGCATTAGAATTATTGATGCAGAGTTGAAATACTTAAATTTTTACAACTTTGAAACCGAGTTAAGCACTGAAATGTGAGTTTTATTATGACTGATTTATGCTTATGTATATATCAATAAAATAGTTTTAACATAAATGATGAAAAAGTGACATAACTCCCTCATTAGTCATAGTTTTATTTTAGATTGTAACGCAGGATGTATCTGCTACAGTTTTCCTGCATGTCTTTTTATTGCTGGGATAGAACACATCTCTGAATCTCTTTCAAAGGTCATTATATTGATATGAGTAAGTGAGATTTTTCATGGTTAGCATAGCAAAACCTTTCTTTGGGGTTCATAATTCTTTACATATGCATATAAACATAAAATATTTCATATTTGTCATTGTAAAGTATCAGGTTCTTGCTCTACACGTATACCTGTGAATCCCCAGTCCTTTCCAGATATGCAGCACACTTTCATGGCCAAACTGCAAAATTTTGCAAGCACTTAGCAAGCATTATATGGCCCAGCAACCACTGCTCTATCAGAGAGGGGCGTGTTAAGGGTTTAATATTGAGAATGTACCCATTCTAACTTCAGCCAAAAGCAGTAATATTTTGTCAAAATTTTTAGTGGTTTAAAAATTTTGATGGGGAATAAAAGGACATCAGACCATGCTACCTCTCATGTAAAAAAAAAAAAAATTATATTTGATACAAATTTCAACTTTTGTGACAGCATTATACCCATGGGTTAACAGACAATTCTCTTTCTATTCATACTGGAATGCAGCTAGGTAATCCAAGAAAATTTGATTTATGAAAGAGAAATGAATGTTTACATGAGTTGATATTTTTCTAAAAGACTGAAATTCTCAGGGAACAGAAATTTTAGGCAAATTATGCAGCACTAAGTGACTCAAGAAATGAGTAACACAGCACAGCACAATTTTTAGTAAAGAACTTTAAAAAATGATTAGGATGAAGATAAACTCTCTCAGTGAATTTGTACTAAATGAAGATGCAGGTAGAGAGATTTGATGATCTATTATCTAAAATCAAAACATACATGCTCTTAGGTACTTCATAGGCAGTTTATAATATTCTGCATCCCTTTGCCCCTAATGATAAAGTATGAGACTCTTTAGAGTGCAGGCACATGGGAATGACCATTAATCTAATACTTTTGATGACAGTGATCTTATCACTGTGTGTACCAGATGGAGGGATGCTCAGCATTTGGAGCAAGGTCAGGAGTCTTGGAGGCAAAAATGCTGGGTCAGCAATAATAGTTGTAGTATTCATTATCCTTTTTTACAGCTTCATTAGACTTTACGTCTGCAGTAATTGCAACTTGCAAAGCTCTTTTCTTCATTCATACCTAATTTCTAATTTTGAATCAAATATTTTCACAGCATTTTTTCAAAAGCAAAAAGATATAGAGGAATTTATATATTCGATTAATATTTAACTTTTTAATTTTTTTTTTGTGGGAAGTATTTTCCTAAAAGAGAACTATTCCAAGTAATATTGTTTCTGACTGATGCTGAGCTACTTATTTTGACACTGTATGAAATATTTTACCACATAATTATTTCATTATGAATTATTGAATGTTCTATATCTTCATATCAGAGTTTTGACTCCAGAAGAAGTAATGTCCATAGTTTGGGCTAAGAATGTATTTTTGAGCATTCAGGTGATAATAATGCCATGATTTTTCCAGATTTATTGTCATTCTAAACACTGTGGACCATTCTAGGCATTACATGACTATCAAAACCATTTGTAAATGGTAGCTTACTGTACTGTCATCAGTCTATAATTAATCACAGCATTCCTAAATTTCACATTAAAAACATGAAAACAACAAAAATTTGTGATGATTTATGCTGCTTAGCTCAGAAGGAGATTATTGTCATGTATACAGGATTTTGCCTCTGAGAGGCATATGCACAAATACACAGTGAATTGAATAACTTTAAGACTGTCAAGTCAAGAAGATGATTAACTAACTTCAGTTTGATTCATTAAGCTCTTTATGGTGCTCCTGACTGAGTCTTGGAATATGCCAAGACTAGACCACGGAGAAGGAAACTTGCATAGTAATTAAGTGAAAATTTATTTTCCTTCTCTAAAAATTACATTTACCTATTTTTATTATATTACCTTCTAAATTTATTTTCTAGGCTTTTAATATTTTCAAGGGCTTGGTTCTTATTTGCTTACGAGAGAAGATTTTTGATAAATTAGCTGTTGCAAAAGCTCTGTGTTTGGAATTGTACTTTACAGAAAAAAAAGTAATTATCTTTATTTGGTACAGTAAGTATCCTCAGTAAAGCAATGGTGTGTACAGAAGAATTATAATGGGATAACACCTACATCCAATTTTGTCTGGCATCTTTATAACAGTGTGTCACTTGTTACATCTGTTTGATCATGCAGACCTACATGTGTATCAACACCACTGACGAATACAAAGGGCTTCAAATTTAAAAATAATTTGTCTTCACAGCCAGGCTTGCTTCCCTTTGGGGATGCTGCAGTAAAGATTTGAATTGCAGTAGGAGTGAAATGAGAAAAAGACTAGTACACATGATTTTGTGCTGGAAACAATGTTTCAGAAACTTTGAATTTTTTTGTGCTGTTGACCTCCTACCTCTTCACTCTAAATGTAACTCAAATTTTCATAACCGATGTTGACTCTGGACATCCAGGATTTTAAAGGTACAGAAGATACTATTTTCACACATGCTTAAATGGTTGGTCTCCATGAGAATACCATTTATAGACATTTTCAGTTCCAGAGTGCTTGAAAAATCTTGCTTGCATTAGGCATATAACTGAGGAAAGCAGAATGCAAACAACTCCTACAGGCACAAAGAGCAGCTTCTATTTTCCTGTGTCCCTGTATGACAGTATCACTGGGATGATCCAATGTTCCAAATGAAACATAAGCACCAATTCTCTATCCTGTCATAAATAAGACTATTTTTATTCTTCTGTATTATGCATTTTTTTCTTAATATGAACTGACACATTTATAAAGGGAAACAGCCCTCTGGATAAGCTAACAGCTACCAGAGAAGGTGAATGTGAGTGTCCGTAGCCAAGTCCCTTCCCTCAAGCCTCTTATCCTGCCAAAACCAACACAGCCCAAATATGAGAGCATCCTGACTTGCCCTTCAAAATGCTTTTAAAAGCTTTGGTCTTTTATACCAACTTCAGAATACTTCTCACATTATCGCTGAGTTAAAAGCCACTGCTTGGGATTTGTACGACAGAACATTTCAATTTCTTTTTGTCATCCTGCCACACAGCTGAGTTCATGAGCCCAAGTTAAATGCCAGGGCTCTCCGCAGAAGGGTACCTAAGACTGAAACTGGCATTTGCTAGCAAGTCTTAACTGGTCACTGGAAAATGCTGAAGTGCTAAAGCATGACCTTATCCCAGTCATGCAAACATTTACGAGTATACTTCATGATCAGAGAAACTCACAGCTGCCAAACTTATCCTACATCTCAGTGTCAAAACCAGGTCAGACACTTATTTTAAAAGGAAGACAAAAAGGTGAAGAAGAAATAAGTTTACATTCTTGGGCAGATACATTACCGAGGAACCAGACCAAGTAGAGAATTGTAGGTGCAAATGCTTATGTATCCCCTGTATAGGAATCAGGGATTGACACAAGTAACTTCTCTCGGCTATCCTCTCCTAAAAAGTAAAATTACCTCTGGCTTGCCACCACTGTTCTCATCTCACTGAATCATTCCTCAGATGATGAGGACAGTCAATTTAAGAATAGGCTGAAAATAGAGCTCTCACACATAGAAAAGAAAAGAATTATCTATGGATATTTCTGACAGTCAGGTATGATGTTGATTATTGTCTAATTACAGAAAGAGATGGAAGTGAGAAAGTAGTCAGCCTAGATCACGTTTGATGTACTAAAATTATTCCTGAACTGAACTGCAGGTTTGTGTTCCGCACCAAGACTAGGAGTGTACTATTGAAGCCTGGATTCTGATTTTATAATCTCCTTGTTGCAGCTGCCACTCAGTCTTTCAAATCACATACATCTTTGATGTCAGACCATTGCTCCATTAAGGTGCAGCTCACTGCTTTTTTTGACTCAATCTCTTTTAATCTTGCAAATCAAATGAAGCTCAGTAATGCAGATAATATGTCAAAAATGTCCTTACCTCACTGACATTCCCAGTGGAAGCCTACTTTTGAAATAATTTTTCAGCTAAGTTCAGACATGTTCTGTAAACCATGAAACATCATTGAGAAATGCTTAGTGAACATCAGTTAAAGGAAAAAGATGGCCAACAGGTATAATAATAGTTAACTGCAGGGGTTTTGTGCAGTAGAATATACGTAAAAATAAAATAAAATTTCATGTGCATGCTATTATTGTTAAATATCACTCTTTATAAAAAATAATACCAGATTGTACTTCTAGTGATGTATCAGTGGGCAGAATAATAGTTTACTAAGCGTGCTTGGAAAGTTTTGATACTATAAGTAAATGATTTTTGCAGCAATTGGTCTTTAAGCAATGCAGCCTGTTATGGGATTTATCCTTGGTGGTAAATATTTCTGTTGGCATTTTGAAGACATAAAAAAGCCTTCACCTTGATATAACATCATATGCATATCTGAGGTGCCAGCAGTTTTTTCTAATGTGCTTCTGTGAAGCAAGATTTAGATAGGAAGGACATAATAGGCTGTAACTCATATAAAGATGTCTGAGCTTTGTGGACCAGGAAGACAGCGAAGTCTTGGGAGCTCTGCTACTGAATGGTACTGAAATGAGCCTCTGATCGTGTTTGGGCTGTGATATATTCATGACATATTTACATATTTAAAGCGACACACTGAATATAGAAAAGGAATATATTGAAATCACATAAAAAATGACAGCTAGATTATATTCCTAATATAGTTTTGTTCCTTTATCAGTGCAGGAAAGGTATATTTGACAGGTACAAAGTTTTACAGCACCTAATCCAGGTGCAAAGTCAGTGTCAGTTGAATACAGATGTTGCAAAACCACAGAACAGAGAATGGTTGAGGCTGGATAGATCTCTGGAGCTCATTTATCCCAACCCTCTAATCAAGCATGGCCTGCTATAGCCAGTTTTCCAGAACTATATTCAGATATCTTTTGAATGCCTGAAATGACTGAGACTCTACAACCTCTCTGGGCAGCCTGTGTCAACGCTTGGTTACCTACACAGTAAACTGATTTCTGACTTTCAGACAGAAAATTTTCAGATTTGTGCTGAATTTTCTGTCTCCAGCTCTCCTGCACAAGGCTTGATGGTGCTGGAAGTCTCAGCTGAATCCTTACACTCAGATTGTGATATGCAAGTTTTCATAGCCTTTCTGATCAAAAGACTGTCCCTCTTTGGGACTGAAATGAAATGCATTCATGTTGTATTTTTAAAAAATGTAAGGACTACAGGAAGAACATAGATTGTGAACTATAAAAGATAGAAAAATCAAGACAACCATTTAAGTGTTCTTTTTGATAGTATGGGGTTAACAATATAGTATATTCTTCAGTATTTAGTTCTGCCTAATGCATTGATTTCAGCACTAAGATTTCTGTCTTTTCTGTCTGATTTGAGCAAGGAAAAATCGTCTTGAAACTAGATAGGATTTTCAAGGAATCAAATTAGTTAACCTACAAGCCTTAATCGCTAAAGTTATTTTGATTTTCTTTGTTTTTGTTTTATGTAGCTGAATGATTTCCACACGCCTTTCCACATGTTATATGTGCTGATCTTGCTGTAAGCTCCTTTTGGTTCATGAAAACTACTGCCCAGTAAAAGCACACTCTGATGCACAAGTGACAAGTGGTGGAATTCTCATCCTGGAAAATGTGTCTTTAAATTTCTTTCTATATATACACTTCTTAAAGGATGGAATAGTATTTTTCTTTGGCAAAGAAATTCAAGGAGGCATGGTGTTTTTATTTTATTCAGCTTTTTTTAAATCAGCTTGAAATGATAAATATATACTCAGTGTCCAGTGATCCATCATCCAGTGGCACATACTGCAGTAAAATGTACTTCCAAGAGGGACATGGAAGAGCAAAAGCAGGAGTGAAGGGAAGCTTAGCTCAGTGGTACTAAATCACTTCTAAGTTGTCTCTGGTGGTTTTGCAGATCTGGCAGTGCAGATATAAATGTGCCATGCAAAATCTTTTCCTGTGATTTGCCATAGAAATTTCACCCTTACTATTTGTTATATTTGTGCTGTGAAGCCATGCAGATGTATTAACATATCCTATTTCAGGCATAAGTAATGAATTGAGGTACAGCTGACATAAAAGCAACAGATCTCTTTTTGGAAGTGGCAGTAACTGAAAAAAAAAGTCAAGTTTTTAATTTTAGATGGGCCTATAGACAGAAAATCAGAATTTTAACCACTGTCCAGTCCTTTACTACTTAATTTTAGGGTGTATTTCCCATAAAAGTGAAGTATAAAGTGGCTACGGACTATAGATTAAGTAAACAGTTAGACTTACCAGGGAGCAGAGATCACTGTGGAAGCATTTATCTTCAATAATAGTTATTAAAAAGCTTAAAAAAGATAGGAGTCTTTAGGTACTAATGACCAGCTGAACTGGTATTAGCTGGACAATGGTGCTTTTTGCTATAATTCTAACTTTTATTTTAAATATTTGCACCGATTCTTTTATTTTCCCATCTGTTTTAGATCCTAATAATTTTGTTCCATTTACCTTTGAAAATAATAATTGTACTTTCCTTTTGTTTACAAAAGTAAGATCTTTTTCTTTTATGCCATTATTAATATCTAACTGACTTGACTCAGAACAAAACAAATCCTGTTTCAAAACTAAAGATGAATCCATAAAACAAGCACTTAAAATTGCAAATATATTATAAAAAATTCCTGTAATGATAAGAGAGCGGCCTTGTGTCTGAAAGAAGATGTGCTGCCCATACAGGAAAAATAAAACTTATTATTTGATAAATCTGTGAAAATACTGCAAGAAATGTATGTTTTCCAATTACCACTTTTGTTCTGACTGTACTAAATTTTCTTTTATGTACACTAGCTACAAAGAAGAGGTTGAACTGAATTGGTGCTATAAATATTGCAGAAGCAGAATTTCAATGTATATGAATTAGTATATTACTAATTTATATTTGTGAATTTATATAAATAGACTGTCACAAGTGAGGAATTCTTTTGTAATTGTGAATATATCAGACTTCATACTGAAGAGAAAAAGATGTTAATGAAGTACATTTTCTCCAGAACCTGGGCTGTGAACATTTTAAAGCAGAAAAATTATTATTGCTCAAACTTACTGAGAACTTTTAGTTTCATTTTCTGATGATCAGACAGTACTTGAAGATTAAAAGAAAGATAGTGAAATCAGAAAGCATTCTTGGAACACTTCTTCAGGAACATTAATCTAATCTGTAAAAGTCTGAAGAGCTTTCTAGCAAATTTCTGATCTACTGTCTTGATTAAGAATGAAACCCTAAAATTAAAAAAAAAAAAGCCAAGTAAATTTTTGAGTATTGCAAATGAAGCCTGTCTGTATACAGATGTTGAAGGTCTTTGTCACATCCTGATAAGAAATACCAGTCGCTGTACGAGGATGGATTATAATTTGCAGACTACCTTAATATTGCATCAATAAAGATGTTAATAGTCAGGATAGTGGCTGGAGATATATTTTTTCTACTTACAATAGAAAAAAATTACTTTTGCATAAGATCATGAAGAGTATAGCATTGCATTGTTGGACGTTAATTTTGGTAAATTTATGTTGAGAGTAAGACTAGCACAACTTGGAATATAGTTTATTATGGGCAACAATTTTCTTTCATGCTTATTGTGTGCTTCTGAAGCCAGATTTGTGCTAAAAACTAAATGTGGAATGAATGATGATTCTGAAATTAGACCAGAATTTTGTTGTTATGTTTTAAGTTAATTTCTTTCCAGTTTTTGTGAATCTTGGGGTTTATGATATGCATTGGAAAGTGAATGCTAAAGAGAATAATTGGTGATTGTTCATAATACTGATAACATTACTGTCATTATTAGATAGAGGTGATGTTCTATTAATGAAATGGAAGATACATACTTTTTTGAAATAGAATTTAGGATTATTGGTAAACAACAAATTGAAGCACTCCAAATATTGAAGCCATTCATTCTCTCCTGAGTTTGTGTAGTGTTTGGCTCCTCAATTAACACCGAGTCTTCCTGGTGCACTATGGAAGGCGAATAATTAAAAACATGTCAGCTATGAAGAGCAATTAAAAAACATGAGATGTGATATGAGCAGGTGCAATTGCTATGACTTCTGTGGAAATTCATCCAATTGTATCAGAGGTTATTGATGATTTACAAATTCAGGTTTGCTTCAGTTTCATCTGTTAAGTTTTGACTGAGGAGATTTCTCTTCTTTTCAACCAGGGTTTGTTTTGTCATGTGTACCAGTTTTCACAGATGCTGATTCTCCTGGAGGGTATTTTGTTGAGGGATCTATTTAGTGAAATTCATGTTGCAATTTCTAGGAAAATAAATATGGCGAAATAAATCATATTCTGTCATGTCCTTTATAAATTTTATTTAGGATATCTCCAGACAGCGTGACTGAGTTTATGGAAACAGACACTGGTCTTTTTACTGCTCACTGAGAACAAAGGAGAAGCCCAGAGAGAGCTGGAGACACTGTAGGGAACATTTTTTTTCTGCCCTCAATATGGGTGTGCTTTCATAGTCCCTTTGTGCAATTAGCTCCTGGAGGATTGTGCCCAACAGACAAAGCCTGACCCCGAGAACGCGATGTCACTGCATTCAGCTCAAATCTTTTTGATACATATACCTCTGGGGAGTGAGTATGACTATGTTGAGAGCTAGTGTTTCAAGGAGGCCACACAAAAGTTACTTTCAGTTGAGATGCTGTAACTCACTGGCAATAGATTTCAAGGCCAGAAGGAGCTGTTGTGGTCACTGCAGTCTATGCCACACCAGAAAGACAGTTTTGCCTGGTATTCTCCCTACGTTGAAGAAACATTTGAAATACAGCACACATTTTAGAAGCATGTTTTATCTTAAGTTCAGTGTTTCTAATGATGAATAAATCCCTTCCCTTGGCAGATTGTTCTGGTGGTGCATTGCTTTCATTTCTAAAACTCGGCCCAACTTTTCTTAAATATGAATTTATACAATTGGTTTTATGACTGGGTCTGTTCTTCCGTGTTTCATCCAACCATGACCATTACACCTGTGCTTCTCAGAACATATCTCACTATCTTCAAAACTTGTTCTTCATAGGCAAATGTCATGTCATGTATAAACAAGACTTGGGTGTATGGAATGGTCTGGTTTTTTTTTTATTTAGTTTGTGTAAGACACTTTACTGAGAGCAATTACTTACCTATGAAGGTGATGACTGTCAACCCAATCAGGTGACTTTATAAAGTCTCAGGAGGTTTCTGATGGAACCTGGGGAATTCCCAATATTCCAAGTCTGCCTTTCATGGATGGTTATTTAATGGCATTGGTTAGCTCTGGTTTTGCTTCCATTGTAACCATCAATTAAATGGCATTTGCAAAATCCTTTGGTATTTGTCCTAGGTATTGATAAAATAAATTTACTTCATTGAAAAGAAAATGGCTAGAAAATTTTATGATAATCAGTATAAAGATTACAGTATGTTCTCTGAATAACTCATGAAGAACATTTAATGAATCTGATTACCTACCTGGAATTTATGCAAGAAGTGCTATTAGTGATTTTTTTCACAGTGTTTAGTCTTATTTATATAAGAAACAACTTGAGTGTAGAGGGACATTTCACTAGAATCTCTATAATTACTGAGATTTCAGGTAGCTGGCAGCAGGTCATGCACATATATATTCAAAGGGTATATTTGGCCACAGGTTTGAGATGTAATGGATGGCAGAAAATTTAATATTATCAGTGTGATCAAGGTTGTGCGTAGAATTTGAATAAACTCCAATCCAATTTTCCTGAAAAAAGGAAAAAATAAAACCAGCAGAATTTGAAATGTGGAATGTTTCATAAGCTTTCACAACCCACTTTGAGGACAAATTAAAGACATTGTGGGTCATACCATGTCTGAACTTCGTATACGTTGGATTTACTTCTTACCTAATTCATGGCTTTAGTGTATTGAGTAACTTGTATTGTACAATAAAGATTGTTTTTTTTGTTGTATTATAGGTTCCACAGATTTAGGAATTATGATATGGTTGTAATTAATTTTTCTAGCTTTAAATTATTTTGTGATACAGTGCAGCTCTGGTTAAAATGGATATAATGGAACTTCAGTAGAGTTAACTTAGCTACTCATATGTAGATAGCGCACTACGCATTGGATAAAATAATGCTGTAATAAACTTGTGTGTCATTATAATTCAGTTTATTAAAAGTCTCAGCTATAATTCTGTAATCTTACATATTTAAGTAGAAAGTTTATTCTGTGAAAACTGATATTTTGTTGTTCTTTAAAAAAGGGAAGATAGGCAAGAAAGAGGGAGTACAGCCTCTAAGCCAACTCTGTTTTGGACAACCTCTTACATGTCCTGGATTCAAATTTTCCTTCCACATTTCTGAAATTTTGATTCAGCATTTTATCAAATAAAATTCTCATGGGAACTGAATTAAATATAATGTTGAGGTCTTTGGGTGTTTTAACATGATTTTTCTTCCTCATAAGAACAGATTTCATCCAATCAGTTAAAAATAGAAGAAATTATGTTTCAGTAGAATTCTAGAAGTCTTTTTTCTTTCGTCTAAAACATTTTCCTGTCCAAAATAATTACTTGTTTTAAAGGAGTACCTACATTCAAAAATTACTTCAGAGCTGGCTTATCCTTAAGTATGCAAGTATTACAGGAGGATTTACTATTCTCATGAAAGGAATGGCTAAATTTAGTCCATTCAGAACAATAAGGGGGTGCTGAAGCAGGGAGTTCTGAAAGGATGCACCCTCTGTCGGTCCTCTTGAATCCAGAAACATATCTGATGACCAGAGTCCTTCTTTGGTGAAATGAATTCCACAGTACTCTGGGCCCCATGCCTTCTGGAGAGAAAAAAAAAGAGGCTTAAGAGGCTGCCTTTTTTTCCCCCCTCAGTTATTTCTTGTCTTTGTATATGGTCTAGGACAACTCCTAACTCTTTAAAATCTCATATTTTAATTTATTCATCCATTACTCTTACTCCTGTAAATCAGTTCTGTAATACTGTAGTTATAGAGCCAAAGTCATAAAAATCTGATCTCTTGAAAGCATTATGAGCAAATAACTTCATTGGAATAGAATTGAATGTCATTGTTTCCACCTGAAAAATCGACTACCTTTTCTATGCATCTAGAAAATTTCCTGCAAGGTGATAAGTTCTTTTTAAGTTGAGGTACCTGACATGCAAACTTTGTAGTAGCCCAGAAAATTAATAAAGACATATTAAAGTAGTGCTAAGATGTATATGAAGTAACAACTTCATAACATCTATGCATATAACAAACATAGAAAGTGATATACAAAAATGAATATAGAATATAAATATATTTCTTAATATTTTTATGTTATGGTATATATAAATATACAATTTCCTTACATTTCCACTGCCTGTGAGTTTATTATCTCCTTTCCATCTAAGCATTTTCATACAAATTCAGTGTTCTAAGATGTTCTAACAATTAAAATTAAGTGTATGATTAGGTGTGAATGTACTGAGGGCTGCATAATGTGGGATACTCACAAGACTTTATTGATACTTTCACTGAAGAATGAAATGATAGACTGTGATGTCAACAAGGCCATCACTGAACATGGATGAAAAATGAACAGAATGATGCTTGGTGCTTTTCCTGTTTTTTTCCATTGTTGCCCTAAGAAATCAGCACTCATTTATATGGTTTAGGTGACACTTAAACTGAGCTTTTAAGATATTAATCAAAAAGGAATGTACAAATAAAGATGTGTTGCAATTAAGGGACTAGAACTAGTGGATTTACTAATGAGTTCAGACATCTATTTTTTGTTCATGAGAGAAAGAAAAAGCTTTGAATATGTATGCTGTGATTTCAGTCCATGAAGTAGAAAAGTGCAGATCTTTAAAATCATATACAACTGGATCAATATTTGTCTGACAAGAGAAACATGCTTGATATATTATTGATTGGGAAAATAATCTGATGTTGGAAACTCCTGACCATCCTATGAGGTAGCCATGTCAACCCACAGGGGCAGGTCTCTCATTCTTCATCATGCCCTCCATTTCAGCTGTAGAATTTTGTTAATTAGTGAGACTGCTTATAATGCAAAGTGAAGTAAGTGCAGGGAGAGCAAGCATCTTGTCAGTATTTTTCCAGGTTAAACTACAGGCTGCTGAGTAAATCTTTGGCATAAGATAAATGCAGTTAAAGTGTTGGGCAGAATTTTTCAGTCAGACTTCTCATGCACTGCTGACAGCAAGTCTTTAGGATGCATGAAATTATCCAACAGTCAGGAAAGTGAGAGAGGAAAGAAGCAGAGTCGTGTAGTACTTGCCCCCCAAAAGAGCAGTGCTCAGGTTGGCCTGGACTCTTGGTCTTGTTCTGCCATTTGCTGTCCTTCACAGACCTTACTCCTTACAACCTCAGAGCTGGCTTGTGACTTTTTTGAGATACATCTGGAAACTTACAGTAATAAATATTGACCTTTTATATCAATGACTACAGTTCCAAATAATTTCAAGAGGCAATTGGCAGTATGCTCATACTGTAAAATTTTCTAATCCTGATTTAACGATTCAGCAATAGATATGTTATGTTTTGCAAGAAGTATCAATAATTAATTTATTTATTAATATTTTTAAAGCACTCTGCCTAAGGTTTCCTCCTCCTTCTAAGTCTAGTCATTGTACTGTGTTTTCCTTCTATAGTTAGAAGTATTCTTTTTCTGCTTATGTTTGGAGTCCTGTCGCTGCTTCAATTTCTTGTAAAAAATGAATTTATTGAGCTCCTTAAATTGCTTGTTCTCAAAACCCACTTCCAATTCTCAATATTCATTTTTACAGTAAATAAATAAGAACTAGGCAGGCTGGAATCTGTCTGGTAATATTGGATATCTTTGGGTTGGAAGGTAATGTAGTTGCTTGGAGTTCAACAAGGTTGTAAAATACTATTACTCGCCTTCCAAGGAGATTGTATGAGCAGCCTCGATCAAATCCACCTTTATGTAGAGAGAAGCAAGAACTATAAAATCCTCAGCAAGACAAAGCATCTTTTCTCATTTAAAGCCACAGAAAAATGTAAATCAGTTGTCTTTCCGCCTCCAATATTAAGATAACATTTACAATGTACCCCAGGCATAAGAAGGGATGAAATATTTCTCTATTAGATTTGGCTAGGCTTAGTGCAAGAATATGATTTTAAAAATGAATGTCTTTGAACACTAGCTTTTGGGTTGCTTTCCTAAAATCTGACAAGTTCTCAGAAAACGGGATATCTGCTCTTTATACTATTTTAATTATTTGTAAAGCCAAAAGATGAAAAATTAATTACCCAAATATATATACAGAAAAACAAAATTAAACAGATTGTCTAAGAGATATGATATTCTTTTAAGTATCTGAGTGCAATACATGTGTGCTCACCATAATTAGAAGCTTTACTAGGCACCAGCATCTAGGTGCTATATTTACATGAGTAGCTGTGATCTGCCTGTGAGCATTTTGCACCACTTTTGCTCTACGCAATTTCAAAGCACCTGAGAATATTTTGTTTTCAATAGTTGGTGTCATTTAAATCATAAAGTATGCATTCATTATAATAAGATTTTAAAAGATAATGCCAGACAACATATAAAAGCAGGTTGTGAGAAAATGAAAAGTATATATAGCAGCAATGTATAATAGTATGTTATTAAAAAGTAACAAAAAACGAAGAAACTTAGATATTATGATAATTAATAATAACACATTGTATTGATAGCCACTGAAAAAGAGACTATTCAGAAAATGAAAACATTATTTCTAGGGAATATCTCCTCTAAATCACATATTTCAATTCAGGTTTGTACTATGCGAAACCTAATTACCTTGTGCATTTGCCAACATACTCATCAATTATCAATCTTGCTCATAAATGCCAGCCTATTTCCTTTCTTTATTGAGAAATTAAATAAAGAACTGAAAGTATTTGGCTCCTGCAAATAAAGGGCATTATAAATATAAATAATCTAATAGCACATTTATTATTTAGTATTTTCAGTGAGAAGTCCCTCAGATATTATTTGCAAGTACCTATGATGATCTTGCATCCAAGATTAAACTTCCTAAAGTATTACTTGGAGCTTTTGAGTTTGCCTTACATGTAGTTCATACAGAAGCGTTATTTTATAAATACTCTCCCAACCTGTACCCATCTGTCTGGTACCTTTCTTTTGTGTTCTTCTATACCACAGGATTTTTTTCCTCCATCTTTATCAATGAGCATCTTTTAGTAATTGAGGTTTTAATGAATGGTGCTAAAAATTACTTGTTTTTGCACATACTTAATCGACCTCCGTAAGGCCCTGGTTCAGCAAAGGCCATGCTCAATTTTAAGCACTTGACTACTCTCATGAACTGCACAATGAACTGCTTGAATAAGGTTTGTCAAGTCTTTTTTGCTAGAGCGTAGTCTAGTGACTAGTTGAAAAAATAATAATGGTTTCAGCTGTTAAATAAAACAGTCTAGCCCCTATGGTTAATATGTAATATTATGGTAGTCAGTACTGACATCCAGAATCCCTTTTCCTTTACAGAACAATGCAAAGTAAGTCAGTTTTACCTTCTGGAACCAGAGGGCACTGAAAGCTGATATTGATGCCAAAAGAAACAGTTTGGCCCTTGCCAAAAGAAGCAGTCAAGTGCCTGGATGTGCAGTCCAGCTGGTTACCTGCTGAATTACCTTTAACATCAGTTTCAACATCTCTCATTTTCCAAGAAGACCTTGTTACAAAGATGTATAAAACCACATCACCTTAAGCATTTCAAAGAAGACCGCAAGGGCTCTGACATCAAAGTATCAGCATTTCTAGGGGAACAGTGTAAGTTTATTCCTAATATTCTCATCTGTGGAGCCATATCTCTATGTGCATTTCTGTATTTTTAATTTTTTTTTGTCCTTGTCTGCCTTTTTGTTTTGACTACAAGTTCCAAGGCTCAGAGATTAAAAGAGAAAGGTCAGGGAAATATCTTATGTAGCCTGATGTCTTGTACCATTTAGCAACTTTCCAGGGAATTAAAAATGTGAGGGAAACTTTTCTTTATTTTTATTAAAGCCTGTAGTGCAATAATACATACCTGTCTGATCTGAATTTCTGTTCAGAGGTGGGTGTTTATTTTATTTTCTTTTATAAATACCCATCTAGCTTTTTTAATGGGCCTATGGAGCTGAATTATTATAGGTTTATAATTAATCATAAATTGCTTAAGGAATGATGAATATCTGAATTCTTTCCTGGTCTTGCAAGCTGGAAAAAGTATATAAAATACATCAGGTGATACAAATTCTGTTTTAGGAAGTGAGATTGAGAATCTACTGCTTCCGAAAGCAAGCAGCCACTGTTGATGAATGTTTTTTATTGTGAAGGCTTCGATATTGCCTCATATGATATTTGCCCTTGTTCAAAATTAGCACTTTTTACTGTATAAACACTTTAATTACATTTTTATATTTTTTTTTTACATAATTGCTGAGACAAGCTTTGTCCAACATCTGTCATGTTTCTAGCAGATTTGGTTTAAGCCCAAAATTTAATTACAAATTAAGTTGTTGTGTGCCGAAACTTTCTCAGGGATGTCAATTAAAGGCAAACCTTCAATAATAAAAATTATCCTATAATGGCCTAAAAATCGTTAGTTATAATCTTAAACATTCCTGAAATCAATTGAACTTGCTCCTTCTTTCACTTAAACTGCTAATTTCCTTTGTTATATATTTCTTTTAGAACCGATTTTAAGTGTCATTTGGTAGCTTCTGTTTCAGCTGTACAATTAAATAGTCCCAGTACATGACAACCTTGAAATAACTACCTTTTCAAAGCACATGAGAATAACCTATACCCCAACACCTGATATTATGAGTCAGTTGTATGACAAAACAGACTGTCTTCCTGTGTGAATGTGTTGTGGATCAAACTTTTACAGATATAAGTGTGGGCCAATGAATCAAAATAATTTTGTTTGCCAAGGTGCTTTTTCTGATCCCACACCAAAGCTGCTGCATATGAGGTACTCTCCTCTATAGATGACATAGAAGGATTTCACAGAGTCCTCACAACTCTGACCCTCTGTCTCAAAACGAAGGAACCACCAAGCTGCATATGACAGATTTATTTCTCTCTTCTGGGTGGTTGAAGTTGGGAGAAATTGGTAGGAAATTGTAGGAAATGTTCCCTTTGAAAATAGAAAGCACACTAAATACCCAATTAGTGCACATTTGACCATTATTGTACTGTTTTCGCTTTGATTGTGTCCTTGCACTCATAGTTCCAACTAAATTATAGAAAATAAACCGAGAAATGTCTGGAACATCCTGCAAATGCCACGAAATCGCTTGCAAGGCATGATGCCTGTTACTGATCCGTGGTGAAGAGGTACATGATCTGCAGGCTGAAACAAATATCACTGATACTGTGCAACCGTGGAGTGGGGTAAGGCAGGCTGGGTCAGGGGGAGAGTGCCAGATATTGGTGGAGACAACAGGCTATGCAGAGATTCAGTGAGGCCAAACCATACAGAGTAGAGACAGGATTGATTCCCTGCAGGAATATTGCTCTGTTTGACATATAAAGCCAAATATTGGGTTATTTTCTCAGAAGGAGTAATCTAATAATTTGGAAATACAGGTTTGTATGTGTGAATCTCACTGTTTTACATGTGGCACTTAGCCAGGTGTTTTCTGCCACAGAAGATCGGCCTTAATTTCTGAAGGTCTATTAAGGTCTTAATTCTTATTTTCTCTGATCTTTCAGTCTTAGTAGACATTATTGTCATACACCAGAACAACAACAAAAAATAAACTTTCCACTGCAGCATGAAATCACATTTTTCAAAGAAACTGTTTATGCATAATATGCAAAAAGAGCTGAGAATGGGCACTGCCTGAAGTGTGAATAAAAAAGGTTGTTGTCTAATCAGCATAGGCACTGAGATTTTACTAAGCTTTGGTTACTGCATGTCACATTTGGCTTCAAGGAAAAAAATGTATCTGAGCTTGTCATTTTTGTTTGTTCAGAGTTCCATTTTTTTCTGCTTGGTCTTTTCTTCATGTCAAGGCTACAGATATCCTTATGTATCCTTATATTATTCTCTATTTTCTTTTTCGCAACCTTCCTCTTAAATCACAATATAAAAGAACACACTTAGTGCCTAGCACTATTTCACACTTAATAACAGGAATATACTCATGGCTGAATCTCAAAAAGCCTACAAGAGGAGACCTTTTGAAATCTAAACCTTTGCATTTTCATTCCAGCCAGAGATGATGGAAAAAAAAAAAAAAAAATAAAAGGTCTCTCTTAATTTGAAGGAAAAAGGAAAAAAGGAGAGGTAGGAGGATTTCAGAGCACAAATGAGAGAGCACTTTTACAGTGATTCAAAATACTTTGTCTCTTGAGGATTTTTAGTTGTCAAAGCCTAAGGCCAAATTTGGAGTTGTGTATATAATTAGGCAGAATTCATAATAGGTGTCATTTCAGTGGATGCTGGTAATAATGATGTTTGTGAGAGAGAAAAGAATGGTAAAAGATTCATCTTGACATCCGTTTTAAAGGATATCATGAGATGAAGAATATATAGTCACTAGAAAATACAAAACTAGAAAATAAAAAATAAAACCCTGATCCTTCAGAATGAATTGTAATAATTGGGTTTTTGATACTAGAACTAGGACTTATCCAGTCCCTTGATTTTTCTTAAGTGAAAAACTTTTTTGTTGTAATTTTAAAAATATTTATACCATGTTTTCTAATATATTATGGGATACTGTCGTAGAATTTTTGAGCACGTACCCTGCTTAAAATACAGATGCCCTTCTTCCAGAATTTCAAAGGCATATTTTTGTTTTATGGTTTGCAGGGATTGTGTCTAGGCTGAAATTTGTTCTGTAATAAGTTCCTCCTTTTATTCAAGTTTTTTTTGTTTTGAATAGAAAGTAAAACAGTAAGTCAGTGTTTCTGTCGCTAATTATTTCTAGGAGACAGGATATAACTTCAGCAATTCCAATCTTTTTGATTGGTGGAATTAGTAAGAAGAAAGTTAAATGAGATGAAAAATTTTTTTGAAACATATTTATTAAGGGGACACAGCTGGATGGAATTAGTAATTATTCTTTCTAAGATTGCAGAAAATTGTAATTAAGGGGGAAAAAGATTTTACTGGTTTATAACAGTGAATTATCTTGTCCAGAGGTGGTTTAGGTATTCTCCAACTTCGTGTTCCTACTGAAGCACTCCAAATGATGTACTGCTCTCTCACTCTCATCCTTTTCCCTCTCCTCTCGCCTTGGGATGGAGAGGAGAATTGAAGGCACAAAAGGTGAAGACCATGAGTTGAGACATAGTGTACTGGAAACAGCAATGAGACAAGAAACGAGCAGTAACAGCAACAATATTAATAAAACAGTGTACAAGGGAGGCAAACAATTCACAAGTGAGCACTCACCACGTGGTGCCTGAAAACACCTGACTGTTCACTTCCCGCTACTTGACCAGAAAGGACTTCCCTTGCCAGCAGCAGTGAAGTCAGGTGGTACAGAGTAATGTCTGGGTCCCAGCCATGCTGCTATTGACTACTGCAAAAATTAGCCCTGTCTGAACTGGATCTAGGACACATGATCATCTAATATATTACAAGTAAATTTTTGTTAAAGGTATTAAAACCTTTTTAAAAAATTTTGTTTTACAGACATGTAGTTAGTATGCACATGTTGAATGATGGTCAGATGTATTTTAGATGAGTAAGTAATTTTCTTATTGCAAGGATTTAGTTTTAAATACATTTATTGTAGATAAACATCTACCAAGCCATAAAGGCTTGTATTTCTTATGAATCTTGCCTTGCTATTCCAGACCTTGTTGCCCTTGGGTCCCTTTTCTAAGTCAATCCTTTCCTAGCAAATGAATGTATAAAAATCAAAATCAGGTAAATAGTAGAAAAGCATGACTCACACAATGATTTCAATTAAGTGAGTGGCTCTGCTTCTAGGAGTCCTGCTTATGCTTCCTGGCACCAGTATTTTTCTCATTTTAATGATAAAAGTTATCAAGTACAGAAGAAGGGTCAAAAGCTTTCTTCAAGTACAATGCAGTCCTACTGTACAGCAAATGTTCATGTCTTTGCTCCTTAGCTCAAGATCCTATTTTGCCTCCTGCCTAATACTGTTCTGTGGCTCTTTGTCATTGTCCCTGGCTAGAACAACTTGTCAGTCAGTTGAAAGTGCCCTTTGCAATGGTAATAGTATGCTGATTTATGATTTTTATAATGTGAGTAGTCACCTTCTAAAAGAAATTTGGACAGAGCTTTCCATTTGAAACTACATCTGGAAGTATTTCTTTGGAACGTACTGTAGTTTAAAATCAGTGTTTATGTGAGTTACACATCGTTTTTTTTTTAAAATTAAACCAGTTCTTAGTATCACTGGAATGAACAGCATGCTAAGAAAATCATGACTATATAGCTGCAACATCTTGTCTCTCTTAATGTAGCTTTAGACTTGATTCATAACAGAGTTTTTTCCCCAGAGACTCAAATGAAAGTTTCATTTTCAGTATAAATGTACCTAACCAATGTTAGGCAATCATAAGTGGTGTGAATTATATTGATCTTAGATTTATAATCTGCCTGAACCTAACCCTGAAAATCATCTGACTATTTGTAAGGAATATCTTAGAAACTTTAGAAGGCTTATGCAGTCATTAAATTCTCATCATATGCGCACATTTAATAGGATTTTTTTGTTGCTAATCTCAGCTCGGCAGACTTAGTCCTTCCCTTGTTGCCAGTGTAATTTATATGTAATCATAATTTGACAACCTTAGTCTAAGGCTGCACTCTGTCCTCCAAGGAAATTTAATACCTTCTGCTCTGTACACTCATAGCATTTATCACTCTAACAATAGGTGCATATGACCCTGCTCATTTACCCTCCAATGTGTGCAAGGAGTTGCTTCAGTACAACCAGGTTCCAATACAATATTTCAGTGACTGTTTTAGCTGTTGACTTCCAGAGGGGGTGTTGTTGCTCTCTTCAGACTGAGCTAAATTTTCAAAGAATTTATTATTTCAGTGCATTTTCTTACCTTGATTTCTGCTGTTTTGCTACCAACAAAATGATAAGCATATACGATTGTCATGCTTTTACAAATATACAAAGCTGATTTAAATGTTTCCTATCTCTTGGGAAGTGCAGCTAAGATTTGTCCCAAGGCACACAGTTAGATATTTCTGGCTACCGCTGGGTGTTTTGTATTCTTTGCCATTTTCCACCTGTTCTGTTGATCCCCTTGTTCTGTTACGGTTATTCCCTGACTACCAGCCAAATGCCTACTAGGATATTAACACTCATTCTCCCTCCTCTGTGGGACAGGGGATGAAACAGGAGAAAAAATCTCATTCCTGTCTCTTCAGCCCTGATGAACTCAGACTCCTCCACTCCCAGCAGAAGTGGCACAAGGAGAACGAGGAGGGCTAGCATTAGTCCAGAGCAGGTTCTTGTTGCTGCTGCTCGTTGCTTCTCACAGTTAGCCTGCTCCACCACGGACCCGCAGTGCGGTGCAGTGTGAATGCCTGCTCCCGCTTCTGCTGTGCCTCCTCCTCATCCTCTTTCTCTTCTGACCTTGCAGCTGCTTTTTTTACTTTTTTGGTCCTCTTTTTCCTCTCTGTAAAAGAGTTTGGTTGAGGAGTTTCCTGCCTTTTCTTAAATATGCTTTCCCAGAGGTGCCAGCTCCTTGGCTGCAGGGCTCAGCTGTTCTGTGCTGGGTTAGTTAGAGCAAGGCCAGACAAAGCCTCTTCTCACAGAGAACTTCTACATTAAGTAAAAATTAAATATAATGAAATATAAAGCACTAAAGAGTTTTGTCTTTTTGAAGGAAGGATATACTGAGCATGTAGAAGTGCCTTCCAGTCTGATAATTGTTTCAGAGAAATCATTTAAATAGGAGGTTTGGACCTTATCCTCATTTGCAAGTTTTCCTTGACCGATGAGTAGCTTTCACAAAACTGTGAACCTGTGTAGCTAGAGATCTTCTTGATGCTTACCCAAGTATATTCCTTCAATTAATTTTTTTGCTTGATGTCTCTAAAACAAAAATATCACCAGTCTTTGTGCCAAAGGGCTCAGGGTTCTATCAAAGTTCTTTCATTATCTTTCTGAGATAATCAAAGGTAAGAGCCCAGTTGTCCCAAGAGAGAGCTCTAGGGAGTGAATTAAGGAAGGTACTTGGTGTAAATTATTTAAGTAAGGCAGACATTTGTGTGGGTGATTTATGTCCCTTTACTTTTCCTTGCTTTCTGCTCAATCCTGCCCCTATGTTATGTGAAGCAAATATGAACTAAATAAACCAGTTACCAGCTCAGGAAAGGAGGGAAGGAAGATACCTCTGTCTTTCATGTCCTCACAGCTGGAGCTGCAGATAAGCTGCATCAGGAGTTAGTCACAACACTTTCATATTTGTAGAGATTTCCTGGTTCATGAGGATGCTCTCCTTTCCTGGATGCATCAGTCTTTTCTGCTTTGTAGCTTTGTGAAAGACTCAAGTACATGAGCCATTAGATACTTCAGTATTTTTGCACCATGTTTACAAGCTCTAAACAGTTAGATAATAAAGTAAAACTGTAAAAGGGGGATACTAAGACTAAATCTGTCTGCAAAGGTCTTTTCAGCCAGTTCTTGGGCATTATTCAACTCAGTGTGACCAAAATATTGTTGAAGGTTTATTTAGTTTGTGTGGCTGTTGCTCTGTCATTTCAGTGAAATGTCTTGCAGCTTTGTGTACCTTTTTGTAGAAGGTAGTTTAAAGTAGAAGTCTGGACTTGGAGCACTGAACTACATATGTACATGTATCTGTTGCAAATCACCAGATCACAAGCACAGTACCATCCAAAACTACAGCAGCAAGATTGACCAGATTTTAATTCTTACTTATCTATGTAAATTAAAATTCAAGCCTAAATTGTGGCACAAAAGAGAATTTTACCAGTTAAATATCTGAAGAAGTTGGAAAATCTTTGCTTCTTCCCACATACTAAAAAAAAATTTAAAAAAAGGTTGTATCAAATAACTCCTAGGAGTGAAAAAAATTGTCACATGGTGACAGGAGGAAGCCTCTACCCTGATGTGAAAACTGACAAACTTCAGTTTCTCTGAAATCTTTCTGTCTTCAACTCCATAGAGGAAATCTGAAATAAATTACATTGGTAAGGTTGCCTAGGCATGAAAACAAGAAGGCTTAGAATTATATTCTGTTTTTTTAAACTGTGCATTCTCTTAATGGCTTAAGGTCAGGAGGTACCTTTTCTGCACATCATGTGAGTCATTAACCATAGCTGCATTTGTAGAAGATAAGACCATTGTTTTTATACAATCAAGTGCAGCATCCAACCAAGGTACTTGATTCTGTCATTGATTGTCATTTCCCTTCAAGAACATTCTGGACACCCCAGTGGCAGATTTAAAAAATGCTATATCCACTTAGCACACTTGGTCCTGTCTTTGATGATGGCTGATTACACTGACTGCCAAGTTTTGTTTTAGCAATGACTTCTGATTGCAGTATCTTGCCACAAGCTGCACCAAATGATCATGAAAAGGATTGGCCAGCTTATCAGGTACTGCATGACTCTTGCTGATATCAGTGTTAAAATCTTAGAGACAATGAGTGAAATTGAATTTTCTCCCATCCCATCTGGTAAGCAGAAAAAAATTATGACTAGAAAATACCATTACTTTTATCCAATAGTCAAAGGTATCTGTTTGGTTCAGTATTAACTATAGATCACATTGTGAGCCATGGACCTTTCAAATTACATTTGTGAACACTTAATTGCATTCTTCTCCACGTTCCTAGCAGTTGCACTTTGTACCCTTTTATTACAGTGAATTATGCCTCTTGTCAAGAAGGCAACTGTTTGCAGGAGATAAAATGCAGAGCCACAAACATTCAGGCTGCTGAACTTTTTGTGCGTGAAATGCTTCTTTGTCCTATTTTTAGATATTTTTAATATATTTTGAAGCAGGCAAGACAAACAAAAATGGAAACAATAAATAAAACAAGAAAACAAAGAAAACCCTGGAACGTTTCTGATGAATACAGCTGAAAAGTAGAGTGAATGAAAATGTGATTCCAAAGAAAGTTGAGCTCTGCATTTTAAAAAGCTGCTTCTTTTCCTGGAGCAAATATAAGTTGTGTATTATAACATTTACAAGAAATGCTGTGGGCTTATTTTAGTCTATGAATGATCACTGCTTCTTAGAGTTTATTTCCTGGCAGTATGATTTACAAGAAACAAATTTTGTGGTTACTTTATTACTGGTATATTTGTGCACTTCTCTGAAGTAGTGAGTAGTCCTTCAGTTAGTCATAAAAATAAGCTTGGGGCTAAAGAGTGAAACATATATTTTTAGACGCAAACATTTTGATTGTGTGCAGAAGTCTTTAGATTTAGCTATGAAACTGGGCTGTGGGGTTGTTAACTTTCATTTATTGGCCTGGGAAAATCCATATATTATATCTCTCTCATTAATTACAACATTTATAAAATGACAAAAAATCAGATCCTTAGAAACTTTAAATTATGTACGATATTTATCATTTGTTATATAGAATGAATACACTGATACCCTGTCTCCTCCAGTGAGGGAGGTGGGCTGAAGGGGAAAGGAGGCTTGTAATAATTTCCTACTGTGTTCATTTAACTTTATGATGGTTCCTCTCAGGAGACCATAATGAAAAGATAAGAGACTAATGATCCATAAATTTAACAGAACCCAGACTGAACAATCTTTCAGTCTGACAAAATTAATTAACATTAAGACACATTTTCTTGAGATGAGTATATATATACATGAATGTGAAATCAAGCCCCAAGGTAAGAACATTTCTTCTCAAAAAGTTTGTTCTTAGACTGCCACTTTGATTTTCCAAATCTGACTCCTTTCTGATTTCAAAATGTAAATTTGCTGTTTTCTGTTTTATTCATGCTTTGTCTTCAGAAATACAGCTGTCACTGCTCTTACTTCATACGTGATCTTTTACTTGATATACTGTCACAACTACTTATTTAAGTGACAAAACCAAGGATTTTTTAGTGATTCCTTTTATTCTGATTATATCTCTATTATCACAGGTAGCAACATAACCAAGGTCTTGTATTGGCTTGTGGTAAACCTAAACCAGTCTGTAACAAACATGGAGTGTATATCAAGTCCCATCCCAGTACTGACAGCTTCTGTTCTTGTATGGAGAAGCTTTGAAGATGCGTGGAATGGCCTTGTCACCTACTCTCTCAATGACTGTCATTTTCTAGTGTGGGCACCCTCACTAGTGAGTATGAGAGTATATTCAGAATTAAGTTCTCTCTAAAATGATTTTGTAAGGAGGTAAATTTTCCTCCTTCCTCATAGTGAGTTGCTGACACAAATAAGCATAGGCAGACCAGTTGAACACTTGAGTTGCGCCATTAAGACTGATCTTGACAATGTCTGCCCACAATTACAGGCTCATCCTCTCCCATTATGATACATGCATCTGCATAAAAACAGTGTAACTGAGGAATTTAAGAACATAAAATTGTATCAATGCCTGTGTGCAATAACACAATTTGTGCTTCTATTGTAAGTGATCATACCCTGTATTATCTTTTACTTTAGATAATAATGAATTCTTGGGGACTGAGGTTTAGGTTTAGGCATATATGAGCTGAACTAATTCTTGTCTCATTCACAGATGGCTCGTTCATACTTGCCTAGCCCTATTCATGTTCTTTTATATGCCTGTGCATGCTGAAGTCGAATTTCTGATGGCAATACAGAAAAGATCTGCATTCTTTTCTACTTGTGATTTTGATGGGGTTTGTTTATATATTTTTCTCCATGGCAGAAAAGCTAATAAAAGACTGTAAAAGTTGTGTATTATATAGATGAAAGACACAAAATTCTCAGATAGGAATTTTGGTTAACAGACTTAATAATTCTAACTTAATCAATTTGAGTTAATAGGTTGTACAGTTCATTTTTTTCTCTTTTTTTGTTTTGTTTTTCCTCTACCTACTGTGCTGCATGGCAGAAAACACATGCAATTCTGATTCTGTCCTTGCTTTCATGCCTTTTTCTGCTTTGTTTCTAAGGAGCAGTTTCTTTCAGAAAGAAGCAGTTCATTTTGCTGTGCAAATTCATAATATCTTATCAACATTTTGCTTATTCTCTCATCACTTTTCAATATGACAGTACTCCATATACGTGCTGGAAGCAGTGCTCTTCATAATCATTCCCTCTTCAGTAAAAGTCATTAAGTCTACATTGTCAAATCTTACCTTGATTACAAATGTACATATTTTTCATACTGCTAATATAAAATAAATGTCATGTATTTTTATTTGCAGCTCTAGCAAAGTGGTTGATATTAAGGAACCATTAAGGAAACCTGAATCCCAGATCATTATTCATTCAACAGTCAAAAAAAGCATCTGTGCATTAGATGCTATTAGCACATGCAGAATGCCAGATATAATGATCCCATTAAATCAGACTTGATTAATAGTTTATAAAGACTGAATTTATGTTATTTTTGGAAATACAGTTTATATTATCCATCTGCATTATTTTTTGGAAATACTATTTCAGTGAAGAACAGCCTGAAGGCCCTTCCTTGGCAAGTATATAGTGTTCCATCGATTCTGATCCACTTCCACCTAGACCAGGGAGGTAGAAGGTCATTATATGGAGAAGATTGGTTTTCTCCAAGCTTACGTTTACAGAGATATGTTTTTATTATGTCACTGCATTAACTGTTCTATGTACTTAAAACTTGCTCAAGGATTCAGTAATTCTACTTTCTCTATCTTTTTGTCAAAAAACAACGTTATTGTGTTTATAGTTTTAGGTGTGCTGTATGAATTAAATCAAGTTAATTGCAGACTTGTCCTATGCCACTTCTAGCATTGAAATAAAATAACTTAATTTCAAATGGACTTGGTCTAGTGGGTATTTTCTTTTGCTGCTTGGTCTGCAGTAGCTGAGGTAATGTCTGTGTCGGGATGTTGTGTTTTCCCTTGTTCCCACAGAATTCCGTAATGTGAGCTCTTGTTTATGATAAGTGGCTAAATTTCCAGGGCTGCCAAGAATGACCAAAAAATATCCTGGTTTTTCCTCTGGGCTAAAATTGTGCTTGCCTTTACTGACCTAGCAATTTGCTCGGTGGCTTTCCAACGCACCTTGGTTCAGGTGAGTTGCGCAGAAAATGTGAAGGCTTGGTCCTCATTTTTGCACTACCAGACTTGACCATTGCTACATCTTCCTTTGCTCTGGCTACAGCTTTGCTTTGCTCTGGTTCTGTGTTACATGAGGAGTGTGCATTGCTTTAAGTTCTCTCCAGAGCATGGTAAAACCTTTATCAAGTAATGCTTCATTTTGTGGGTTGATATGAAGGATTAACATTATCAAAGATCTCATCTCTTCTGATCACAATGGGGAACATTTTTTTCCCCCTTAGCAGAAGAAGGAATTGTAATTGCTGTGTTTGGGAAATTATAGCTAATCTATACTCTGTTCCTTCAAAGGAGATCTTGGTCTTTATCTTCAAGCTTAAAGCACACACGAAGATTATCTCTTTTGTCATTTTAGAGGACCTGAAACCTCAAATATCTGAAGAAGTTTCTCAGGTATTTTTTTAAATTCAAGCTTCCCGTCCAAATGTTAAAACCCTTTGTATTCCAACAGACATTACTTATTTTTATCATATTCTGAAAATGCTTTTTTTTGTTTACCTGTCTTTTTCAGCTTTTTATTGTCCTGAAAGAAGTTGCTGTTAAGAACTGATGCAAATTTAAACAAAGATGTAGTTCATAAAAACAGTGGATGGACACTCTCGTCGAGGGGAGAGATTGACTGTTTCAGCAGGCAACACATCTCTGACTGTTTTAAGCACAAGCCCTTCAGGAGAACTCTTACTTTTGCTCACTGAACCACAAAATTGAAGTACCATGGAAGAAATCCAGACATGCAACAATGCCAAAATATGTGTCGCACTATACTGAAAGGCTTCAAAATTACTATATTTACACAAGGGTATTACTGACAGAATAAATGAAAATTTTATGGTCTAAGAAAAGAAACACAATTTTAGTTAACTAGCATTTTTCTACTGCTCTAAAGCTTTTATTGGGAGCAGAGGGAATTTGTAGTCAGTGAAGTAGATCAGTGAAATGATAATTTGTCTTTGAATGGAGTACTTTTATCCCATTAATTTCAGCCATTATGGTGTGAGATAAGATGTAAGTCAGTGACTAACTGAAAATTAAGGTCCCAAAAAAAGAGGCAACAAAACAAAGGTGTACCTTATGAAGCATTATACAAAACACATGATAAAAATTAATTTTTACTCAATCTTTTATTGTAGCCACTTTTAACCTCAATTCTTTATGCACTCAATCATGCCTGCTTCTGCTGTATTTAAATATATTCAGTTTACTCATCAGATCTCCTTTTAAGGATATTTGATTAAAATCCTTTCTTGTTTCAGTTAAGAGAAAAAGGGCATTGCAGTGGAGATATGCTGTAAGTGAATGTATGGCATTGAAAATATTCCTTCCTTTCCTGTACTTCAAATGAAGGAATCATTTAGCATATTATAGAGAAGTGGACTTTAGATTGTGTTATTTTCAAAATTAATCTGGCATTGTATGCTGTGTATTACTGATAATAATCCTTTTACAAAAAAAGTGTAATCACTGTGATATTTAGAAAATACATTTCAGGGTAACAAGAAAAGAGGAAAGGATCATAGACGTATGTTGTCAGAAGGAATCTCTAGAGTTCAAGACATTTCATTCCATCTATTACACTGAAGCTGGGTCATGTAAAACTACCATATGCTTGTTTAATCTGTTCTGAAAAACAGTGAAGAATGGTTCATCACATCCTTCGGTAACCTGGTGAAGTGCCTCATTACTCTTCATTAGAATGCTTTTACTGCTCCAGACCTGAAACTTTTGCTGGTTTCTACTTGTCCTTCCTCCGATGTGTATGAACAACAAACCATCTTCCTTTTTTCCAGCTGCTTTTAAAATAATGTTTTCTTCTAGCTCGGTGATTGTTTTTTTTTGGACTGAACACATCTCCTAATTTTCTCCTGAGTCATGCTTTATTAAACCCTTTGCATGGTCACATTTTCTCCAATTTTCCCTGCTGGAATCTGCAGTTTGCCTGCATCGTTCTTAAGATATCCAAAATGATCCTGATTCCTTCAGGGACTCCATACTACCAGTAAAAAGGGCCAAGAAAGCTACTTCTCTTGTTCTGTGTAGGACCTCCTAGAACACATCCTGCTGTGAGACCTGTCTTTTACAACAGCAGTCCCTTATGAATTTATAGTGTACCTCTGATCTTTGTATGCCCTTACTATATTTTCTGCCTGATGGGTTTTCCACCACTGGGAATGATGCATTCAGTTGAGTTAAGGCTATTATCCTCCTTGAGTATTTTCTGCTAGATTTTTGAATGTCTTGTTGAACAATCTTGTTGAGATTGTCCAGCTAAAATTTCCCAGTAGCTATGCTTTGAAAAAGCAAGAGCTATCCTTTACTAATCCTTTGGAGATTGCAAGTAAATCTTTTCATCTGAAAAGGTGAGCAAATTCAGTCTAAGCTTTTAGAGGTGTATCCTGGCATGTCCATTCTTAATTCCACAATTCCATCCACAGATTGTCTTTGCTTCTTTCCATGGTCTGGCAGATCAAAATTCTTTGTGAGGACTCTAAAGGTTCTGCTGTAATGGAAACATGAAGAAAAAGAAAATACTCTAAAATAAAACAGGTTTCCCAGTTCTATGCTTTTCAGGTTCAATCAGGTTTGTTTTCCACTGTCAACCACAAAATTTATTGGTAAAGGGTGATCATTATTCATGGATGCTCTGGGCAGAATTTCCATCTGCTCACCAGATCTTCCCACTGATATTGTTAGTTAGCTAAAATATATCATAACATCACCACCCTCCTCATGTTGCAAGAGGACTAGATTTAAGGTTCCCTGGGTAGTTTTGATATTCACTGGCAGAAAATGTGATGGTAGAAGAATTCAAGGCAGAACTGAGCACTGGGAGCTACACAGCTGGCAAGTGGGCTGCTTCCTAACAGGCAAGTGCACTTTGCTTCCATGCATACAGAAGGCAAAAAAAAACCTAAGAGGGTTTCTTGCCCTCTACTCAGCCATTCACTCCTTTTTCCTCTGCCACATTTGCCCGTTGCAGGCTGACAATCTCACTGTGTGTGTTTGCACCTCCTGAGAGAGGGCATAAACTTCTCATAGAGACTGCAGCTTAAGCAGAAGTTGGAAAGCTACTTTAAATTGATATTTAAAAGATAAATGTATGATCATTTGCTAAAGTGATAATCAGGAAACATTAAGCACTAATGCTTATTATCACAAAAACCAAGTCTAATCAGCTTTTAAATCAGCTTTTAAATGTATAATTAAATTTATATTTCAGTAATTTCCTGAATCTGGACTATGTTTTAGTTAGGAAACCCTGTGAGACTGCCAAGCTAAAAATATATCTAAGAGACCTGAGCTGATGTGGAAACTTAGTAGTGCTGCAAAGAACGCAGAACACTCTATAGAAGGTTCTATAGAGATCTACAGAATTTGTAGAGGGAACTCCAGAGCAGGGTTTTCAAAATGTGCACATGCAGCTGCAGTCTTACTCATGTCCCTGTATGCCAAGAGGCTGAAGCCATGGTATGGGTTTTATAAGTAAAGCCATTTATGTGTGGGATCAATGTTAAATGAATTATTTACTTCTTCTGAGGAAGAAACAGAATGATAATGGAATCACTGATACATTCTTGGGAAAGGCTTTATTTTGTTTTGTTCTCTTTTTCTTCAATAGCTTGTAAATATCTTCAAGATGTATAATTTCCAGAAAAACAATTGAAAGGAGACTAGTGAAGAAAGGAGAAAGAATTGTTCTTGTCACAGAAGCAAAAACAATGTTGTGGTGTAAACACTACAAAGAGTAATAGTATAAATCCCAATTCAGAAATATGTTTTGGGTTTTGTTTTGTTTTGTAAATGAGAACAATAGCCTTATTAAATGCTTTACACTGAGTTTCAAAGAACTTTACAAATTATCCTGCTATTAGGTTAATTCTTGTATTCATTATTAATTGACTGGGAGTTAGAACCCTCTGGAAAAAGAAGTAAGGGGACAGAACCAAAGAGAAGACTTTATACTGCAGACTCTTGTGTTGTAAGGCAGAAATTAGTGTAAATTATTTTTGGTGGTGGTAGCATAAATGGCTTACAGTAAAACAAAAAGCTATAGCCTGTAGGCTGTTTATTCTATCATGTGTGACTCAGTCTATTTTATTCAAACTCTGATATGGATTAGTTTTTCTAATTCCTCTCTTAGGTTCTGATCTTCACAAACAAATGAGGGGAGTAGAAGCAGTATAGGAGGACATTATTGTGTAAAGATATTAGGTCTCCCTTTTTTTGTAGACACATCCACTAGGAATATTTCGAATTTTTCAGTCCATTTTATTATTTTCTTCTTTCCTTTTCTTTTTTTTCCCACTATCCATCAGCTGCAAACTGTGACAATGAAACATTTCCATGACTTGTTAGTTTGAGAGCTTTGGTCCACCTCTTCTTAGACCTGACTGTGTGTATGAGGTTGGGGAAGTGTCAAAACACAGTACTTGTTCTCAACCCAGTCATACCCAAGAGAAGAAAGGAGAAGAAGAAAAAGATGCACAGAAAAAGTGACCTGGGTGATTCTCAGCACCGTTCAGGGCGCAGCAGTAGTTCCTTTGGCACTATTGAGAAAGAAAACAAGCTGATCAATGGAAAAGGTTGTTGCAGATCCAGTTACCATGATGCCTCACAGTACATCTAATTCTACAGTATATTCTATCACCCTGTTACGGACAAGTCAGAAGGGTTTACTTGGGACCTTCTTGTGTGTCACCTTGCATATCCTCCCTTCTGTTCAGGACTTGATTTCCATTTATTTCTCTTATTTGATGAAACAAGTGGGTACAATCACCTATGAGCAAAACAAAATTAATGATGAATAGCCATTAAGGAAAAATAAACAAATATAAATAGCAAAATACAAAGAAAAAAACCTACCCCCCAAATCATATACTAAAATAAATTTTCTTAATATTTTGCTCTAACTGTGGGTTAACCGACCTCTTAAAATTAAGAAGAAACTTGTTCTGTGTCTTAAAAATAGAATTGTAAATGTGTGAGTACATTGTTACAGTGGATTATGCAATATTTAATGTTTTTCAAAAAATGAGGAAGAGAGACATTTTGCTTACATGCTTCATGTTTTCTTAAAACAAAAAAAAAGAACCCAGAAATTAAAGAAGTCTCTCCTTCTCCAAAAAATGATGTTATGACTATGTGAATGGAATATAAATTTATACTGTGCAGATAAAAGATGGAGTGGATAGGGATATCAAGCTAGGATTTACACAATCAAGACCAGATATAGTTATACATTTTTAATTCCATTTATTCCTTACTACTAATAATATGGTCATCTTCTATGAATTAAAACTCTTCTAATTACTGCATTTTTCTTTCCCTTTTATGTCAATTAACTTTTAAATATAACGTAAAAGTTAAAAGATGGCAATGTGCCAATAATAAAAATGCATACCTGGAAAATAAAAATAGTGTTTAAATACTGACTGTTAGCAGTATTCTGGGATGCTTTAGGATGAATGTTGTTTGCGAGTTGGAGCTGGTGATTCACCTACTCTGTTCAGCTGCAGTGAGACACATCTGGTGTGCTGGGTCAGGCTCTGGGCTCCTCAGGACAAGTAAGATGTAGACTTACTGGACTGAGTCCAGTGATGGGCCATAAGGCTAATTAAGGAATTGGAGGATCTCTGACATAAGGAGATGCTGAGAAAGCTCGAGTTCCTCAGCCAAGAGGCAGCTTGTGGGAGAACTGAGTATTGTGCATAAATACTTTGATACCCGAACCAGCTGTTTTGTCTAGCTCACAATAATATTCATACAAATATTCTGTCAGCATCTTAGTATTCATATGTTCTACTTAATTTTCTTTTATTTAAAAAATGTTCTAGTGCTAAAAAAATGTAATTAAGTGGGATTCTAAAATGTATCTGCTGTGGATGGCTCAGCAATCACAGCAGTCCTCTCCAGAAGCTCAAGGAACGCAGAGCAAGTCCTTTTGTGTGTTACATACTACCCTGAGAGCAGTTGGATGAGTTGGTTCTTATTCCAGTCTTAAACTATGTAAAAATTTGTTTCTGTTTTTGGGTTGTTTGTTTGTTTACTTTTTTGGTGTTGCTATTTTTATACTTTTTTAATTATATCATTTTGTCTTCCTGAGAGAATGGTTATTGGTTTCTTTGTTTGTTCAGCTATTGTTATTTTACTATTTTTTTTGCTAGCTGTTGCCTCCGGAATACGAATTTGGAGCAAAGAGGATGTAAGTTTAATTTAAGTATAGCAAAGATATTTAGATGTCACTTTCTGCAGTCCTCTTAGGAATAGTCTGGCATTCAGTTCTTCATCTAGCAAGGAGCAAATAGAAGTAGTGCATCAGCCCTGTGCAGATGTTTTAGACACAAATATTTCACTAGAATAAAATAGAATGCTAGTATCCATTACACCTTTTTAGCATGTAGGACTACAATCATGTCTACCTTTTGATGTTACCTTTTGAAAATATTTTTCTTTAAGATCTTCTGTGTCATTTTGAATGTCTCTGTTTTATGTGGCTTTCAAAAGATATAGAAGTAAGGTGTACACCCAAGTCACAGGTCAAAACTCTCATATAGCAAAGGATAAAGTAATTACTTTATTTATGAAAGCTAGCACATCAAGCTGACATCAGGCACTTTAAAACAGGACCTTATTTCATTATGCTGTGTTGTGCTTACTTATTTTATGCTAGAACTGTTGGACTTCTTAATTTAGCTGACATAAAGCACATAAATACTGAAGCGTAAACATTTTATCATATAAATTACTGGTATGAGACCTGTGTAAATATGAAACTAAATCAGGGCCTGAGTAGCTTGGCTTAATCTCCCCCCTCCCCAGCCTTTGGACAGCTTTTGCACAGAAGACAGCTCTGATACAGTCTGTCTTGTGGGCTGTACCTGTGGTGCCCCACATCACCTCTTAGTTGAGCTGCTGGGGAAACTGCATCTTGCCCTGTACAAACGGTGCTACACCAGCTTCAAAGCTTCCAACAGGCAGGAAATGAGCTCGTTGCTAATGGAGAAAAAAAAATAGAAAAATGTTCTGGAGGAGACTTCTAGGAGGAAGGCTTTCTTGTCAGAGTTTGGGATTGAAGGAGGTGATCTTGGGAAGGTAAAGCATTTTTGAAGGCACTTCATTTTCAGTGTCTCTCTAGATCAGCCCTGAATTTCTAATGAAAGAAAATCAAAAGTAGCATTCTATGAGCTCAGTCACAGCTGTCGTAAAGTTATTTTTAGGTTAAGTTCTCAAAGTTACAGAGACAAAACCAAGTCAAAGAAAGTTTTGACTGACAAGGAAGAGGAATGAGATTTGTTAATGCTTCTAAGCCCAGCCACTGTCATAAATGAACAGTTTCTTTCTCTTATGCTGAATAATGTTACATTTGTTGGTATTTGGTTTACAAATACTCATGTATTCAAAATGCTTCATTATTTTAAAAGAATTAATGCTGGTTTTTAGAAGGCCGGGCCATTATTTGAAAGAAAATAGTCAATGAGATGGAAATGATCTGCCCCTACTGTCAGCTTCTGTGCTATGTGTGGCCCCAGAGTGCAGAAAGCAGCAAGCCAGCAGTAATCCTGCAGATTGATACAGCACCATCAGCTCCTTCAGGAGCCACACTGGGGATTTGAGCCAACCATGTTAACACCTGATTTTGTTTGATATGGCATGCTACAGAGAATATCAGTCTGCTCTTTTGTTGTGTTAAACCCTGACCACAGCTTAGTGGCTGGGACTGGTTTCTAGACCACTGTTTTCTTTACACAATTTTTTCTATCTCCTGGCCTCCTCCCTGTGTTCTTCTTAGGACACCAAACCTCCTTCTGAGGTACCATGGGGGCACAGCAGTTCCCTCCCTTGGCAGGAGTATCTCATTGCTGTTGTGTACAGAGTCACTTTTTAACATGATCTGTTTGAATAGAAATTACACTTGGGTGTGGAATAGCTTTCTTTAGTAAAAGCCACCAACAGCTGAAGCCGTAGATTGGTTTTTAAGTATTTGTGTTTCTCAGTACCTGGAAGCTTGGGCAGTTTATGCTCATGCTTTGCAACTTTTAGTAAGATTTTCTGGTATCTCTAGAAGAATTATATCAACTAAATTTTAGAGAAGACAGTAAAGTCTCTTTTTATTTAGAATTCATGAAAATATTGTAGAAATTACATGAATATCAAAAAGGAAAGCATTTGTTTTAGAGCCTAGAAATATTCAGCATTTCACCAAGCTTGTTTTTATAGAGCAGTATTGAAAACTGTTGATTTTTAATATTGCATTTTCCTAGAGACAAAGAAAATGTAAATCTAAATAAATCTAAATAGTAAATCTACCTCAGCCCTTCTTTTTATAGAAAATAATACAAGGCCAGCTCTCTGTGAAGTGTGTTTCCTTTGATTTTTAACAAACTAATAGAAAGCTGGGAGGAAAATAAAAACATGACCGTGCAAATTTGGCCGGAAAAGTTTCTGAATAAATAAAATATTAAATCCAGCGATTTGAAATGATGGCAATAAAGTTTAGGGATTTTTGTAAATCTTAGTGGTGAATGCAGTCTTTCTTTCACTCCAGGAAAGTTAAAAGCAGGTCCCATCACAGGCTACTTTGCTGACAAATTGCACTTGTGACAACAAGTTAATTATACAGAAGGTGTTTGCTAACCATAGGAGCGATTTAAGAGAAAGTAAGCTTTACTCTTTGTACTGAAACCTGTGATTTTGACACCTAGATCAATCTTTTTACTCCCACAGTGACCCTGAGACACAGTGAGAAGCAGACTTAGGGATGAACCCCTCATCCACAGTATGCAATAGTTTGGTCACCCCAAAACCTCAGTCAAGGCATCTTCCTTATAGAGCATTATATGGATAATATTGACTGTATTCTCCCTACAGGGCAGTAAAGGCCCCTCAGGTTTTGCAGGGCTGAAATCTCAATGGACAAATTTCTCCCTGAAGCTCCCTTCTGTTGTTGACCTTGTGTGAAAATTGTGTTCTTCAGTAAGATTTGATCTACAGCTCACACCTCAGGCTGAGATCAGGTGTAGACTGGCATCACAGGAAAAGAGGCTAACTGCGGGCCATGTGGCTTAATCCAAATAAAACTGTATTAAAGCAATTGCCATGTCATGGGGAGTAAAGGACAGCAGCCTTGAATCAATCAGTGAAGTCTTTTTGAACCGGTATAAAAAAAGAATGAATAAACATTTTCTCTCTGCTGAGATAATATTATCATGGATTCTTAAGAGACTTCTGCTGAATTTGTTTTCATGTATGGCTCACTAACAGATTTGATTTCTCCTCTGGGGAAATACCTGCACTGGATTTCAGGAGAAAAAAACCCAAATTTCCCGAGCAATAAACCTGTCAATCAGCTATTACCTCCAGTGTATGTCCTCTTTCTCCTTGGTAACACAAGAATTGTGGGGTGCTTTTCTCTCAGGGTCCTTTATTGCAGGCAGTTCAGGCTAATACAAGTATAATTCAGTATGTAGTTTTCTAATAATAACTCCTTCTGGATAGCTGGATGCATGCAGAGATTCTTTTTGAATGTCTAATTGCCATTTGTTTCCCTAATTTAGCTAAATATATGATTAGGCATAACCATTAACTGTAACAAGCTCATAACTAAACTCAGGCAAACCAAAAATATAAAATCTTATTATTTCATTCTATAATTAAAAATCAGTAAATTTCTTTTTTCTGTCTATCAGTGGCTGAGACACAAGTTTAAGTTAGCATGGTGAAGATCTGGCTCTATTCTGTAAACAGCAGAAAGTGTAGTACACTTAAACATTTTTTCTTTTTCCTTTGGCTGACAGTCTGTCTTCTGTCATGAGTATCTAATGAAGGCATAGACTTGGAGTCCAATCTATGAGGGCCCAAGAAGGAAATTTAAACTACAGCAATTACACTAGGATCTGAGGTGAGTTAATAGTACTTTTAAGACTTGTATGTAGTCGTAAAACTGATGTTTCTGCTCTGTTACCAAGAAATTTTGCTCCCTAAATGCAAAGACTATTTGGCTACTGCCAATTTATTAGTAAATCTGAAGGCACTGCCAGCAGTTTTTTTCATACAGTGGCAAATATGTGCCTCCAACAAGACCTCAGGTTGGGTTAGGCTTCTTGAAGACACTGTTTATTTCCAAGTCAATAGGAGCAGTGATGTTAAGGTGCATTAAAACACCATAATGATGCTTCATTATCAGCTAGCCTCACCATTAGCAAATTGTTATTGTATTTTGTATATGAATGTGTCCACTCATATATCTGCCAAACCTGACGCCATTCTGCCTTTAATTGTTATGAACAATTTGAGAGAGAATCTAGTTGGAGAATGAGAGCAAGGGTGGAAAACAATAAATTCTCTCACACTTCCATGTTGTCTTTCCCTGCAGGTTTATTTTTGTTTCTTTAGGTTTTTGTTTGTTTTTCTTCTTTTGTATGCTTTTCTTACATAGAATTTCTTGAATTATATTCCTGAAAATTAACTGAAAAAATTTAGTGGCATAAATAAGCATTCTCCTGATTCCTCTGAGTTTGTTAGAGGGGAACACTCTAAAAGTACGTCTGTTAGTTTTCTTCTAATTGCCTTGATTTGGGGGTTCTTTGAAAATATTCAACAAAAAAGTGCTCTTAGTCAGGGGAACAATGAAACAAAATGTGACATTCTACTTAGCAATCGTGCTTCATAGTCAACAATCAATCCAGAATGTTTTTGCTTGCTGGATATCTATGGTAACTATAAATATCTACGTGAGATGATACGTTATACATAAGAAAGCCACTGTTTTGTTTCTCATGGGAAAGAATCTCTAAAACCTTCTAATCCTCTATGACCCTGTTCAGCTCCAATGCCATCTGCATCTCCAGAATTAGTATTCTTGCTTCACTGTCAGATGTTATGTACATTTAGAAGTGTGTTCCAGTAGCATTGTTTTATCACAGTCTGCCTTTTACAGTCCTCTCAGTTGCAAAACCCCATANCCCCCCCACTGCACTGCTTGAGGAGGTTTTATTGTCAGTCAGACTCCTTTCTGTCTTTCTGCTGCCAAATAATGCTGAAAATTGCATTTCAGACATCCACCTTCTCTATTTTTACTTTCTGGGAGAACAGTAAAATATAATATTAAAATCTGTGAATGCCTAAAACTATTATTTATCCAGGTTTTTTTCAGTCCTCTGTCTTCTGCCGAAACACCTGTTTCTATATATGGGTCATTTTTTCAGCACTTCCAGACGAGTTAAATGACAGCAAATGGAATGACAGTTGAACTGGAAAATAATTTGGTCTCGAGTTTTCTTTTCTAGATCTAGTTTTAATTTTGGAAATTTATAACATTGTTTTCATTCTGGTGTTCCCACATTACTTCCAAAGCATGACAAGAGAGTCATCTCTTGTATTTGCTTTTAAAAGGAACGTGTGCTGTAGAAGTATCTTGCTCTCATACAGACTATTTTTGCATTCACAATTTTTAACATTATCTAGTCTTTTTAAGTCTTACAAGTAGTTTTCTTCTTCTCTTCTTTTACTACTCTTATGTTCATTGATGCAATTAGAAAGGACTAATTCCCATATCTTTGGAATCCAGACTTGCAGAGAGAAGTGGAAGTGATTGGATGCCAGGCACAGGAAAAAAAGGCCAACATCCTGTGCTGAACACAGAGGTTCTGCAGTTACCCCCCAAAAATATTCTTTCTCAAGGTCCACTTTCCGTTAATCATTGAAAGTCTGCACTAGATTTTATAGAAGGTAAGGAGAAATAGATAATATTTTCAGTGGAAAGAAGTCCTGTGGGAAGTATGAAGTGAGATGCAATTCATAGTGTAGTTGTGGTGAAATCACCTAGGTAATTTTAATCTAAAGCAGAATTATTTCTGAAAAAAAGAGAGAATACAATATATGTTGTTGTTGAGTTAACTCTGCGGCAATAATACTTGCATGTCAGAGGATAGGAAAAGAGAAGTTTATTAGGAAAACCTCGTCTTTTATAGATTGGTTTGTAAAGTAGGACCGTATTGGTCCACCAAAGGAAAATAAAGACAATTAGACACTCTTTAGAGTGGATTGGTGTAAAGGAGAACAAAAACCTTTGGAAACTTCTCAAGATAAACACCATGAGCTCTCATGTATCCCAAGTTTAGAGATCCCAGGTGCAAAGCCTTGTTTACATACTTTCTCCAACTCTTCACAACTTTCCCAGAATAGTTTGAGAATGCTGCTGATTTTTTTTTCTGACCAAACTATCGGCACCCACAAATATATTAGTAGTAAGAGTGTCTGAGTTCTTTTAGAGCATGTCTAGTTTTTTAAAAATAAAATATTGAAGGGCTATGCAAATGTAGAGGCCTTGTTACAGTGGTACTGTATCATATGGCATTAAACTTCTGAAATCCTTACAGTTGCTTGTGCTATTGTGAGTTGTTTATAATTCATTAATACAAATTTAATGTGGGCTAAATTGTAACATACAACTTTCTAATCCACAGAAAATGTTTCTTCTAGTAGATTCCTTTTATCAAGTAACAGGACCCGTGCCTATTTTTGTTTTATGTGGACACTGATACTGCTTGTTTTTGTTCTTTCTTTAGGACATAATATCCATATATATAAAAAAACCAAAAACAAAACAAAAAACCCAAAAAAAGCCCCAAAAAACCCCAAAACCCCCCCCAAAAAGCCCAAAAAAACCAACCAAACAAAAACCAACCAAACAAAAAACCCCCCCAAAATCCCAAAAAAACCCCAAAAAAACCCCAGCGACCAAGAACACGAAAAGACAAAGGAACTTCCTTCAAGAAACATCACATCTATGTTCTCTCTTAGCCGATGTAGTAGTAGAAGGGTTGTCCCTTGAGTATTCTAGAAGGCATTCTAAATCCCTCTAAAAGTGGAATATGAAATTTATTGTTATTTTAGGCAAACTGAAACAATAGCTAAAGAGGAAAAAAAAAGGAATAAAGCTCCAAATCCCCAACCAACTAACTAAACCCAAGAGCAGAAGCAAACTTGGTAAATGGGAATTAGTTAAATTTATCTTTTACTGGATCCTGCAAATGAATCCACTCTGCTTGTTGCAAAACTCATGCAGGCAGGTGCAAGAAACTCAATTTCCCATTGCCCTGATCTGGCAATTAATCGAAGGGCTCTGCTGCTTCCATCTAGCCTACATGCTTGTATTTTATTTGTGTGGAAACCAGGGGCTGCAGAGATGGAATGAAAGCCTGGGCCACCACCAGTCCTTAAGACTGGGTTGCAAGCCTGGTTGCAAGCCTTCAGACTGGTGGTTGTGAGAGTGCCTGGACCAGACAACATGGGTGTGCTCCTGGATGCAGTACTGTAGATGTCACTTACAATGTGGAGGTTTTATTGGATACATGGAAAAAAACCCATCCAACTGCTGTGAATAATTAGGGTTAAATTGTTAAATAGTTGTGAATAAAATATATGTGCATATCAGTGCCATTCACCTTCTTAAAGAAGAAATCACTTGTATGACATTAGGAAGAGCTATTTGGTTCACTCTGCATGTCTATTACAAGAATGTCATTCAAAGCAGATGCACTTTGCCTTGTAATCTGAGAGTAATTAGGCTCGGTAATGAATACAGAACAGTGTAACAGTTTTCTCTCATGGGCCCCATCAGCCCATGGTGTTTTCTCTCAGCACAGCTGCAGTGAACACGAACAGAGAGGAATAATTCTTGTGATGTATCAGTCAAGCGTTTTCATTGCTCAGAAGTCTCAAAGTCAATAACACATATTCTGAATTGGATTTAAACTCTAAGACTGGATTTATGCCGAGTATTTTTTTTTAAAATACAAAACTTTAAAAATCGTGCTGCAGTTCATCACTTCTTGTTGCAATGAGCTACATGTTTATGTTTCTCAGGAGCAGGAGTTCACAGAAGCAATGGAATTTAAAATGGCAATTGTAAATGGCCTCATGGAAAGAAAAATCATTTTAGGAAGAAGTAAAAATGATGAGTATGCATACTCTTAGGAGTGTAAAACTGCTAAGCTAACAGTAAACCTTGTTATCACAGCTCTGGTTTATGACAATATGACTGATGCAGCAAGAATAACATTTAGTTCTCATCTTTGTACAGCTTACAGAGATTATAGTTAATGGCTATCAAAACACAACTTTCCTCTCTTATACTATAGTTTAAAAATATGTCGTAAAAGACACACAAAGAACATAGGGATGTCTGGAACATGATGGGAATTCTGTACGTGCTATTTTGTAATTATTTAGGGATAGTTCAAGCAGGAAAACTGTATGTAAGTAGAAGTGGAGAGGGTGGTCTGGTTATAGGTGTTCTAGGAGTACCGGAGGGGCTTCATAGAGTCTTTTGTGGGTGTGATGGTAAGCGATAGTAAAATCAAGGCAAAGCTGAATGTCTTCAAAAGAATTTAAGCTCAAAATATTCATTGCTTGCCAGTGAGTATTCTAAGAATATACACATCTTTTAGCAGTGAGAATAAAACTGTAGTGTCCTAATGATCTCAGTGGTCTCAGAAGCATACAAGCTAAAGCCTCCTAGAAATAAAACTCCTGCATTAGTTGCTGGCATAGTAAAAAACCTGGCCTGTTGTAATGATTGAAATTCTTTAGTTGGGGTTGAACAAAAAAAACCCCCAAAACCTAACTGCACACTTTCTTGAACAAGAATTTTGTAGAAATTTCCTTTTTTTTTTTTCTGACATTCAGCTTGCATGTGTAACCTTTTGACTCTCCAGAATATAATTTCAGGAAATAAAGACAAAACCTTTGTTAATTGCACAAAATTTTATACAGGGATATCAAGTAACACACTGAAATCAAAATGAAAATATCTTTACTACATCTTTTGAACTGCTGTAGCATTTTAGTCTTTTTGTTTCCAGCTTTTATTTGTGTTTGGTTTTGTTGCTTTTTTAAAAAATTAATATTAAATGTGAATTTCTCCCTGCTGCATCAATTTCTCCTTCATTCTTAGTTTGACTCCTTTTTCTCTGCAGTTTGTTTAAATTCAAGTGGGAGTCATGCTGTAATGGATCTCACACTGAAGTGATTCCCTGCATCATTTTGACTAAGTGATAGTGACAAGAATTACCTAGTGCCAATAACTTTTATTCTTATTTACCTTATGACTGCTTCTCTAGCCAAGCAGCATGAAGGAGCCTTCATGCAATAGAGAATGAGGCCCAATAATTTGTTTTAAAATTGAATTCCAGCACATTTCGGTATACCTTGGTCAGTCTGCTGTCAGTTAAGTACAAATCCCTATTAATATCCTTTCTCCTTCTTGGTGTCTCTTATGATTATTTTTAATTAGAGGTTGCATTTTGTATAATATTTCAAATGCTTTATTTATGGACCAAAGAATGCTGCAAATTTGCATTTAACATACCCCTGTGTCAAATCCTTCCAGTCTGAAAACTGTCTTGTCACAGTACTGAAATGTAAATGCAGCTTTTAGTAAACTCAAGCTTGGCTGTTGCTGTTCCTTAGTAACAAAAGAAGTTTGAAGAAACTACTTCATTTTTCAGTTGGTTCTATAATATATAGATATTTTTTAACTTTAAAAGTCAAGATTTTTTTTTTTTGATCTATCCTAGATATCCTTTTCTGTTTGTCTGGATTACTATAAGCGTCCAGTAAATCATGGGTGTTATTCCTGGTTTGCTAGTAGTCTTTTGAAAGGCTTGGAGACAGCTATTTCACCATTTACATTTCCCTTTCTCAAAAGCAGAGCTAGGGATGATTATCTCTTTCTTAGAGCACTCTGATATCTGCTGAGGAAAAGTACTATATAAATGTGTGCTGTTAGTAATAGTCATATAAAAGGTACAAAGTAAAACAAAAACTTAAAAAAAAGGTCCAATTTTTTTTTTACTGGGCCTGTCTGTCATGGTAGAAAACTTAACAAGGCTCTCATAAAGAAAGGTCTGCCTTATAGAAAATGGAAAGATTGTCTAAATGAGAAGAAAAAGAAAGCCCATGAAACATGACAGAGTCTGATAACAAGAAAAATATTCAAGGAGTGATTTGCAATGCTTAGGTTGCTAGTAAGAAATTGTTTGCTTCTTCACTAGGAAGACAAACAGAAATAGGAAGACAAACAGAAAATCTGACTATCAGGATGTTGCAGGGCACTCATGGATGAACAAGACAGAGCAGAGTAGTGTAGCAGATTTTTGTATTAGTCTACTGCTTAAGTCTTTGATAATTCTCACTTCCTCACTATTCTTTCCAACAGAGGGATCAGAGGAATTAGAGAAATTTGATGTGAATATGCAGGAGGAATTAAACCAAACAAAAGTTAGATAAGTCTCCAGAACTGGGTGACATTTGGAAGAAATCTTTGGAGTAACTCAGACGTGAAACTGCGAAGCACATGGCAAAGCCTTGTAAACTGTAATTGTAAACAGTGCAATGCAATTTCTAGTGTGCTTGAAGAGTAACTCTTATTAAAAAAACAAGTCTGAGAACCTCAGAGGGAAACCTGGTAAGAACAGACCAGAAAGTCTGATTTCCACCCTGGCAAGGTAAACATATCTAAAAGATAAGACTATTGAGCACATGGAAAAGCAAGAGAAGAGCAGTTTTGAATCTGAGCATCGTGGTGTTGTGCAAGCCCTTCTAAGTGCCTTGTAGATGGCTCTAGCTGGACAGGAGATGATTTGCAGGTACATTACTGTTTCAACAGGTTTTAGGACGTTGCCATGGCTGCCTGGTACCAGGTGTCTTGCTCATATGCTTAGTTAAACCGAGACTTGGGTTTGTCAAGAAGGATTTAGGTCTTCACATTGGACAGATTTTTTGCTGCCTTTCACTGTGGCTTAGGTTATAGTTTAATTTGTGGGCTGCTTTGAGTAAGTAAATTCCCTATTCTTCTGTAAGCCTTCAGCACATGTACACTCTCTCACACACACAGAAACACACATATGCACAGACCAAGAAACAGAGTCTTTCATCTCCTTGTATCCTGTCCTGGGTAACTTTTTGTCTAGACAAAAGAGCCTTGAGAAATCAGGCACTGAGAGCAAGGGGATGGAGCACTGAAGACTGGAGCAGGCAGGAAGGAAGAGCAGGCAGGAAAAGTACACAGTGCACTGGCAGCTTGGATGATCTCTCTATGACATGATACTCAGGATGTTCTCTTGTGAGAATTCCCATTCTTCTAGAGACTGTGTTTTAGTTTCTAGGCACTTATTTTAAACTTTCAGCCTCCGCCTTCTATTCTTCACAGTACATATTGTGCAATGCTTGTGGCTACATTCCCACATGGTGGCAGGTGTGTTGTCCTGAAAATCAGGTGGATTTTTTTTTTTTGCTTGGCTGCTGCTTCTTTGTAAGTTTGTTGGTTTTGCATGGCCTGGTTTTTGGTAGCAGAGGGGTCACAGAGGTGGCTTTTGTGAGAAGCTGCTGGAAGCTTCCACTATGTCCAGCGGAGAAAATCCCTGAAGGCTATGAAGATGGACATGCTGCTGGCCAAGGCTGGGTCAGTTAGAGAGGTTGGTAACGCCTCTGTGGTAACGTATTTAAGAAGAAAATCAAAACAAAATGGGACACAATTTTTTTTCTAACCAGAGAAGAGGAGGAGGTGAAAACATGTGAGGGAAAATATGGAGACACCGGGGTCAGTGGAGAAGGAGGGGAGGAGATGCTCCAGGTGCTGGAGCTGAGATTCCTCTGCAGGCCACGGTGAAGCCCATGGTGAAGCAGCTGCAGTGCTCCTGCAGCCCATGGGGATCCATGGAGAATGCAGAGATCCACCCACAGTTCCTGGGGATCCGCAGGGGATGCAGAGATCCGCTCACAGCCTGTGGGGGAGGTGCCCATGCTGAAGTTGGTGGAGGCCTGGAGGAGGCTGTGATCCAGTGGGAGACCCGTGGAGAGGGAGGGCCCCTGCTTCCAGGCTGTGGCAGCCTGTCTTTGGAGGACTGCAGCCCGTGGAAAGAGAGACCCACATTATGGCAGTTTTGGGAGGACTGCCTGCCTGTGAGAGGGACTTACATTGAAGCAGTTTTTGGAGGACTGCTGCTCATGAGATTTGGAGTCATGCTCGGGAAGTTCATGGGGAACTGTTTCCTAGGGGAAGGACCCCATGGTGCAGCAGGGGAAGGGCTCCTTTCCTGGTGCAGCGGAAGAACAGCTTGGGTGATGAACTGACCACAACCCTCATGGCCTGTGATGTCAGTGGGAAGGAGGAACAGATTATGGCAGTTTTGGGAGGACTGCCTGCCTGTGAGAGGGACTTACATTGAAGCAGTTTTTGGAGGACTGCTGCTCATGAGATTTGGAGTCATGCTCGGGAAGTTCATGGGGAACTGTTTCCTAGGGGAAGGACCCCATGGTGCAGCAGGGGAAGGGCTCCTTTCCTGGTGCAGCGGAAGAACAGCTTGGGTGATGAACTGACCACAACCCTCATGGCCTGTGATGTCAGTGGGAAGGAGGAACAGATTATGGGAAGAAAAGGTGTTTTTAAGGACTTATTTCACTTCTTATTATCCTCCTTTGATTTTGTTAGTAACAAACACACTCTCTAAGATGAGCCTAGCTTGCCTTTGGAGTGTTTTCTCCCCATCCTTATCTCATCTCATGAACCCTTTGTTTAATTTCTTTTCCTCTCCTCTTCTCAACTGTAGAAGGGGAGGGTGAGTGAGTACCTGTTGTGGGTGCCTGGCTTTTGGCCAGTATCAAACCATGAAAGTCATGCACATAACATTTTTTTCTCAAGTTTTCAATTTTTCAGTTTAATATTTGGTAATGTTTCTGGTCTGAGAAAATCCATTGCTTTGATTAAATGGTTTTCTGCAAGGTGAAATGTACTACTCACTTAAATCAACCTCAACATAAAGGAATGGAAGATGGAAAAGGAGAAAATACATGGGGTTCTTGGGATGAATAAACGTATGAAGCACTTCACATATATTTGTGGAGTTAACCTCAGATAAGCCTGACATGTAAGCCCCGCAATGAGTCTTTATTTGTTCCACTTTGTCCTGGTTTAGGACACACTCTTCTGGAACGGAGTGAGGAATTTGAAGGGAAAAAGTGAGAAAACTCAGGGATTGAGCTAAGGACAGTTTTCTCTGTGTAGAGGAAAAAAAACCACAAAAAACCAAACCGAACCAAACAAAAACAACAACAACGAAAAAAAAAACAAAACAAAACAAAAAAACCCACCAAAAAAAACCGCCAAGTGGCGCAAATTTAAC
>VXBQ01001636.1:446475-466237 GCA_013400175.1 Phainopepla nitens | reverse complement strand
GGCTGGGTCAGTTAGAGAGGTTGGTAACGCCTCTGTGGTAACGTATTTAAGAAGAAAATCAAAACAAAATGGGACACAATTTTTTTTCTAACCAGAGAAGAGGAGGAGGTGAAAACATGTGAGGGAAAATATGGAGACACCAGGGTCAGTGGAGAAGGAGGGGAGGAGATGCTCCAGGTGCTGGAGCTGAGATTCCTCTGCAGGCCACGGTGCAGCCCATGGTGAAGCAGCTGCAGTGCTCCTGCAGCCCATGGGGATCCATGGAGAATGCAGAGATCCACCCACAGTTCCTGGGGATCCGCAGGGGATGCAGAGATCCGCTCACAGCCTGTGGGGGAGGTGCCCATGCTGAAGTTGGTGGAGGCCTGGAGGAGGCTGTGATCCAGTGGGAGACCCGTGGAGAGGGAGGGCCCCTGCTTCCAGGCTGTGGCAGCCTGTCTTTGGAGGACTGCAGCCCGTGGAAAGAGAGACCCACATTATGGCAGTTTTGGGAGGACTGCCTGCCTGTGAGAGGGACTTACATTGAAGCAGTTTTTGGAGGACTGCTGCTCATGAGATTTGGAGTCATGCTCGGGAAGTTCATGGGGAACTGTTTCCTAGGGGAAGGACCCCATGGTGCAGCAGGGGAAGGGCTCCTTTCCTGGTGCAGCGGAAGAACAGCTTGGGTGATGAACTGACCACAACCCTCATGGCCTGTGATGTCAGTGGGAAGGAGGAACAGATTATGGGAAGAAAAGGTGTTTTTAAGGACTTATTTCACTTCTTATTATCCTCCTTTGATTTTGTTAGTAACAAACACACTCTCTAAGATGAGCCTAGCTTGCCTTTGGAGTGTTTTCTCCCCATCCTTATCTCATCTCATGAACCCTTTGTTTAATTTCTTTTCCTCTCCTCTTCTCAACTGTAGAAGGGGAGGGTGAGTGAGTACCTGTTGTGGGTGCCTGGCTTTTGGCCAGTATCAAACCATGAAAGTCATGCACATAACATTTTTTTCTCAAGTTTTCAATTTTTCAGTTTAATATTTGGTAATGTTTCTGGTCTGAGAAAATCCATTGCTTTGATTAAATGGTTTTCTGCAAGGTGAAATGTACTACTCACTTAAATCAACCTCAACATAAAGGAATGGAAGATGGAAAAGGAGAAAATACATGGGGTTCTTGGGATGAATAAACGTATGAAGCACTTCACATATATTTGTGGAGTTAACCTCAGATAAGCCTGACATGTAAGCCCCGCAATGAGTCTTTATTTGTTCCACTTTGTCCTGGTTTAGGACACACTCTTCTGGAACGGAGTGAGGAATTTGAAGGGAAAAAGTGAGAAAACTCAGGGATTGAGCTAAGGACAGTTTTCTCTGTGTAGAGGAAAAAAAACCACAAAAAACCAAACCGAACCAAACAAAAACAACAACAACGAAAAAAAAAACAAAACAAAACAAAAAAACCCACCAAAAAAAACCGCCAAGTGGCGCAAATTTAACTCACCAGCAGTGAACCAATGCCTAGCCAGCCTCTGAGCACTGGTTAATTGGGAAAAAATTCCCCTGGTTTTATTGCTGAGCATGGTGTTTTAGGATGTGGAATACCTCTCTTCTCAGAAGAAGAGAGATATTGAGTCAACTCTTCTGCCTGCATCCTCTACCAGTCTCTTGCCCATCTCCAGTCTACATATATGTGAGGGCAGAGTGAGAAACAGAATCTTGGAACTGTGCAAATAATGTTCAGCAGTGGGTAGAACATTGCTGTGTTATCAACATTGTTTTAAGAACGGAATAGAATGGAATAGAATATTTCCATGGGAAGGAACCCACAACAATCATGCAGTGCAACTGTCAACTCTTTGATCACAGATCCAAAACACAGAAACATATAGGTTGCTATGAAGCAAATTAACTCATCCCAGCAAGCCCCAGTACAATGTGAATAGAGTTTCAAGAGATGAAGAGTTTTTAAAACAGCTGAGGGGGAATTTGATAGAGGAGCATTCAGAAATGTAAGAGAGTACAATTATTCCCCTTTTCTCACAACAACTGTCCATTGGAGCATCAGATGAAATGCAGGCTGCAGGTATAAATCAAAGGAAAGGAAGAGCTTTTACACACAGCATGTAGGAAAAGACTGGAACTCATCACCAGTGCTCCTGTGGAGGCTTACTCTGTAAATGGGTTTGGAAAACTCTTAGGCAAATTTGTGGAAGAAAAATCAATCAAGGGCTATAAAGCAGGATGCAGATGCAGCTTTTAGCTGGAAAAAAAAAAAAAAAAAAAAAAAAAGGAAAAGAATCCCCAAATGGCAGACTGCTGGGAACCAAAGAAATAGGGAGAGAAAGTAGCAGTATCTGTCTTTGGTATTCTTAAGCTCTCTCAGCATACATTGTGTACAGGCACCTTTCAGAAATGAGATAGAGGCTACATGGACCTTTGCTCAAATAAGTAATTTCCTTCTCTGCTCTTACATTTCTGTTCTTAGTATTAGACTGCAGTTCATCTCAGGTTATACTTTTCCAGTGACATATTTTGAGTAGAGAGGGCCATAGAAGATAGAAACCAGGATTTCCTAACAAAGACAATTTAAAATGTTCCCTATCTACTCCATCTATTTGTGTTAGGTGTTCAAAACTAATTTCTACTCCAGCAGGTGATTTCCATTCAGAAACATCCCGGCATATTTGTGTCTTAAATTCTTTTTTAAACAATTTTCATGGTTTTTCACCTCCAAGTTCTCCAAGTGTTCTAATTTCTTCCACAGAAGGTGCTCTGAGTTTCTTCAAAACCTTCATTCCTTATCTGGAGTTTGTGATGTTTCCTGATGATACTCACTGCTACTGTTTGGTAGGTCAACCTGATCAGATGAGGAATGGTGATTCTGGTTAAAGATATACTGAAATAGCTGCTTCTAATTAGAGGAGGTTAGAAAATGCTCAATTTCAGTCTGCTGCTTTCGTTTTAGACAAGTTACCCAGTATCTAAATTAGAAGAAGCAGGTATCTGACCTGAAAAGAAGTTGTTTTTCCTTAAATCCGAACCTTAGTGCTTTGGTGTTACTTTCCCTCATACTACAGTCTGAGTTAGTGGGAACAGCCATATCAAATTCTGTTTTGGAGCTGTAACAGTTGCAGTACTGGTCTATTCCCTGAGGGTAGGGTATGGGCTTCAGTGAGGGCTTTTAGACAATTGTCTCTAAAACAGGTAATACATCCAGATAAAACACCTGTTACTTGGCAGCTTGTTTCCATTAGTATGTTGCAAAAATAAAGACTGAAATGAGGTCCATCTTAAAAAGACTTTGAGCATACTGATGTAGGATTATAAGCAAGGCATTTTATGCATGTCTTCAATTATCATATTTTCTAATTTATACAAGTTTAATAATAACTTATTGAATTAAAAGTCTATTTAAAATCCATTATTTTTAACAAGGAAGACATGAATCTGAATTTAAGATCAAATTGAAATACCTAATAACATGTTTAAGTCAAATTTTATAGTTTTGAATTGTGCAATAAAGTTGCCCATTGCTGTTTTCAGATCTGTATCTTCACGAAACATTTGGAATATAGTTGTATCCATAGCTTTTCCAGAAGCAGAAATGTCTTTTAGAATAATGACACTGAAGACATAATATCTAAAACAAGCAGAGAGGGGTGGTAAAAATTATATCCTGCTTGATTTTATAGCCTCATACTTAAAACAGCTGACACCAACTGCACACCTGGGTCCCAGTGATTTGCTCCTCCACTATGAAACAATGATTTTTGGGTTAGGCCTGATATATTGAATTGGGTCATGTTTTGACATGACATATTATTGTCATGTTAGCAATTGGGGTTTTAGAGGAAAGACTGAACTGTTTCTGCACATACCTGTGCTCTGTGCACTGTGCAGTGCCTGGGGAAAATGAGAGCAGAGCATCAAGCATCCAGAGCAGCAAGCATCTCTTCTACAGACTACCTGAAAGAAATGGTGAAAAACAGGACATACAGAATCTTGTGCAGTAAATTTTAGGAAAACATTCATCTTTAATTCTTAGATATGTTGCTGCACCACTGTGCAACAGAGAACTGAAGGTAAGAAAAATGAGAAAGAGGGAAACATAACACATTTGTGTGAGATAGAGGTTGGGGCTCACAGTCAAGCATGCAATCTTTGTCTCTCATTTTTTTTTCCCTGAACATGTAAATTCAAATGAAATGGAACTGGAAAAGATATCTCAGTCTGGTTTGGGAAATGGAACCTGGACCCTGATCCCTGCCATCTTTGCCAAGAGACAGGCATTTTCTGAGGACCTGGAGTGCAGGGAGTTTCCCATGGGGTTTAGCAAGGTATGAAGCAGGGCATGACAGCCAGGACCAGTCCGATCATCCCAGCCAGGAGCTGGGGAGCTGAAATGGGGTACAAGGCTTTAGGCTTCTGGGGGAGTCCTGGGAGCTTGGGCAGGGACAGTGAGGCACATTGGCACTCCCAGGGCTGGTCTCTTTCCCAGCAAAGAACGTACTTATATTGCTTTGCTCTTATTCTTTCTATTTTTTCAATGAATCTTTCCTAATAGTCCTGTGACAGCATGAAAGATGAGAAGTGATCTGATCCAAAGCTTGTACCTGCCTATTGTAGAAAGAGACGTCAAAGCACAGGAAAACTAACAAGTTTTCTGTCAGGTGAGAATCTATTTTTATTTCCTAAAATAACAGCAAATGTTCAGCATGATTCACATCTTTTCTTATCTCTGTTGAACAAACATTACACAGGCTGTCGCTTCAGTTGCAGGTTTTGGTGTCCAGGACATAGGTATCAAGTAAAGAGGAGCTCAAGTTTATAGTGTGACGGGTTAGCACAAGGGTAACTACATTGTAGATAATTTATGTTTTTTTCATTATGTACCATGACATTTTCTGGATGCGACAAATTTTTTAACTTGTGCTTTTCTAGAAGGTGACTACTAAAGAGTTTCTTGTGACACTTCAGAAAAAATATCTGATGATTACTAATTCATTTGGCACTGCTCTCTAATAATGTAAATCATAATGTTCCTCTGTGGCATTAGTGGATATAATCTCTTCCAAAAATCCCACAAAATCCTGTCTCTTGTCTCAGTATAGTCAAGTATATCTGCTTTAGAGTATCTAGATTTGGCAGTGCTCCAGTTTCTTTGATGTATTTAATTAGGAGGATACTTGATAAGTAGGTACCAGTGTTTAGGGATGAGTGAAGCCAATTTAATATAGATATTTTGAGATTCAAGGGTTTGTGTTTTCTCTAATACCTCTTCCCTCTTCTGCTTACCCTTAAATGTAATTAGATTGAGGTTTATTTGACTTGGAAATAAAATTTTCATATCTAAACTTAAAAGAGAACATAGAAACACTTTTCCAGTCTTATGGGAAAAAACCCCCAAAAAAACAATAGGAAAAACCCCAACAACAGAAACTAAGGCTTTTTGCTTCTCTCTCACAGTAATAGAAACTGTTTTTGCTTCTAAAAGTTTTTGCCAACTGTGAGATCTTATTTAATAACAGAAAACAATGAGTGACTAGTTTCAATGATAGTTTAAAAGACACTTGTCAAGTGTCTTACAACATTTGAAGTAGTTGCATTTCTCCATTTTAAATTTCTATGAAATTCTTCATGGGCAGAAGCCCTCCTTGTATTATATGGTAGCATAATCTCTTCTCATACTGCGTTATTTAGTTATTAGAGTCACAAAACTGAACAGTGAGCGCTTGATATATATTGTTTCTGCTCATACAACATCATGGCCAGACTGATGGATCATAAAGAACTGAAGACATAGGTAAGAGAAATAGAACTCCATTTCACTGTTCTTTTCTCTGCTGGGGTCAGAAGGCAACTGTGCCCAGAAACACATCATACAGCTTAGCTGCTATACTCCTTGTTGTGGTACAGCACTAAATATGTTTACATTTTTCTGAAAAGTTTTCATTTAATAAAAAATGTGTCTTAGTGAATCAGAGTGAAGTGAACCTTCAAACAGACTAGCTTTCTGAAGACTGAATCAACTGTGTCATTACAGTCAGAGGTTTGTTCTTTTATGTCTTAAAATCTTCCAGTGAGGAAGACCACTCAAACTACAAAATAATCTGCTCCAGTGTTGCATTATGAATAGAAATATTCAGCTTGAATTATACATTTGTGGTTCTAAACTTTTTCCTGTACTTTGATACAATAAGATAGTTAACCATGCCCAAACATTCTTCTTATCTTCCAGTGGTTTTTTGAATTTTTTGTTTTAATAATTCAACTTCCAGTGTTACAACACCTGTTGAAATACAGATGGAAATACAAGGGCGATACATTTATTCTGACTTGTTTTCCCCTTCCATCCTCTTTAAATTCCTTACTTTTTTCTTTCTTTCATCAGTTATGCTTAGGGACACAGAATTGGTTGAATTAAATTTTGAAACCATATCAGCTCTAGAAACCCAGTGATATCTTGGAGGGTATCATGCAGTCTGTGCCTTACAGAAATAGTAAAGAAATACTGAGTTTCTCAGGAAAATATTTTTTCATCATTAGAAATATGATTTGCGTACATACTGGAGTTCTCACAGTTGAATTTTAAATATGGAGATTTCTGCTGAGAAAAGGTAGTTAATCACCCTCCCTCTACACTTTTCTCTACCTTAACTTCCTTCTCCCGTTTTATCCCATACCAAACTCTCTGACTTCTTGAAACAGAATGACTTTGTGTGCCAGGACTGATTTTTAAGGCTTTTTTTCATTGTTTATGTGTTATTAAAAGTCAGCATGTGAAATGGTTTTGCAGCCTAAGGGCAGAGAGAGGCAGCAGGAAACAGAGATGCAGGAGTTCAGCTTTGTTTTTCTCCTACATGCCCATTGGCAGTCCCTCCATATGTTGGGATTCAGTCTCCCCCAAACCAGTGCCTGAAGCCTTCACAGTGTGTTGCTGCAGTAGAGGAGCAAGCATTCAAGGGTTTATCTCTAATAGATTTGATCACTCACTGTTTATGAAGCAGCACAGCTTGTGCTGATAATGAAAGGCCTTCTCTTCCCTCCCCCTTCCAATTAGCAGGTCTTGTCTGTCTCATATTCCTTATGAAAAAGTTTTATGTCAATATTGACAAGATGAGAAAAGAAAAAAGAATTGACTTTGCACAGCTTCAGTCTCATCCTGTGAAAAATTCTGTGAGAGCTGTTCTGTGTTATTCTCTAACACTACCCTAAACATGAGTAATACCTTAAATGTTGAAGATGATACACATGACACTGACTTTTGCATTTGTTTTATATTACTCTAGCGTGTGTTCAGGGTGATTCACCGTAAAAGACAGTAAAAAGCCCCAAACCCCCAGCTCCTTTCCCATCAGAAAGAATGAAAAAAACCACTCAACTTCTCAACTTCCCTTCCAAGTGAGGAATTGGTTTACAGGAGTTGGCATTGTGAAGAAGCAAATGCTAGAAATCCCAGAATTTCAAAGAGGCTTTGTTTTGTGATGAAGGAATTGAATCTCATGAGTCAGAGGTGTGACAGCCCATGCAAAGTAGTTAACCTTTCTGGGTTTCCTATTTGCAAAATGAGATACTAATATATCTACTTACCTTTCCTCTGTTTTGCCAGGATCAATTGCAGACATTTCAAGAGGTGCTTCTTTAAGGTAATGTGTGTGCATAAAGCCCAGCCAAAGTCAAAATGACAAGAATATGAGAGTACTTTTAATCCCAGTCTAAACTGGGTATTTCGTTTTTATCAATCATATTTAATTGGAAAGTAAATGTCAGGGAAATGGATGCCTACATTATTATCTTTAGTATTTAAAAAGCGTAGACATAGAACAGAGCAGTTAAGAATGAAAACAAGGATCAGTACAATGTAATAACAATTTATAAAAGAGCAACACAAAGTCAATTTATTGTTTTGTAGAGATTCAAGTAACAAATTAGAGAATGATTCTGATGTGCTACTGTTCACCTAGCACAAACTGTGGTGAGTCACATTGTAAATAATTTGCAGGTGATATTTCATTACAGATGCCAGCAAACAAAATTTTTGGTATCAAGTGAAAAGATTGCAAAACGCTTTTTCTATAACGGAATGCAATTTTGCAGTCTACTGTTAGTGACCCCATTTTAAAGGCTCACATTTGATAGACAAACTGTGTTAAGGTTTATTAACCTTTGCATTGATGTAGTGCACTTCATCTTTGGAGTGGCAAACCAACCTATTCACTTCCTATTTTATTTCTCTCCTTTTCTTCCCCCAGTTATGAGTCACATATACCTAGTACCAAAAGAAAAAAAAGGCATGCTAAGAAATAATCAAAATAAAAATCCTAAAGAAAATGCCTAGAATTTACAACTGTTTTTTTTTCCCTCCATAAATTCTCCAAAGTCTTAGGTTGTCTTCATGCCTACAATTTACCCATCTTCTAGCTTTGTAATCCAAATTTATTTCAGTTTCACTGTTATGCTAAAAATATCAAAGATTCAAATCTGATAATTGCATTAAACTCAAAGAAAGTGGGTGCCACATTATGGGCCTATGGGTTTTATGAGAGATTGGGGCTTTTCCAGAAAATTGATCCTTTCAAGGAGCAATGTCTTAGGAAAAGCTCACACAGAGCAGTGCTCATCAGCAAAGATAAATATCAGGGCTCTTCACTTGGGTGTCATGCCTAGGGTCGCACAGGCAGTGGAATGACATTAGATCTGCTCCCTCTCTAGACTTCAAAAGCCTTCTAGTAGGCTTTATGACATGGCACCTTGTTTTTGAAAATTATCAGTATGTGCCACTTGCTTGAAGACATCTCCAGCCAGAAGAGAAATCAGATTCATTTCAGACCCAATCAGACCATGCATTTGTGTTAAGTGAGAGGCCTCATCAAAAAGACAATTAGAACAATGGATGCTTGAATTGTTCCAGGGCATGGTGAGGTTCTCAAGCAACTTTCAGTGGGTAAATATCAAAACGCACAAGTAAATATAAAACTGACTAGATTTGAGGGGTTGCCTAATTAATATGATATTATTACTTTAAATACTCAAGGACTCTTTAAAAATTAGTATCTTCCCCTAATAGCTTCATGGACTTCTTTTGTCAATAAGAACACTTCTGTGTCTGAGTTTTTCTCCTTAAATGCTGATGCCTAACTGTTGAACATATGAGTAAGAATATATTTTCCAAAGCCTTCCACATATACCACAATGCTGTAGAGCACATCTGAAAGTAATGCACTTACATAGATCTCCAGAAATGTTTGTTCTGCTAATAAGATTAGCTGAAATAAGATTAGTTGTTCAGGATACCAGAGTTTTTCTTGTTAAGAATTATTACTACATCCTTTAGTATTTTTTTTGAAAAATTCATTTAATGTAGCAAATATATTTTGAAAGACCTGTGCATGTCTCATCTATAGTGGTGGATTATTAAATTAGCTTGTTCACTGTGTTCGAACAAGAAAGCATAATATCAATTTTATTACTGACAAATACAAGTTCTCGTTTCTACGAGATCAGCTTTTTCAATTCCCAGCATCGTGGGTAGAAATATATGTGTCTGTCTGAAATGCAGAACTTGATAAAAATGGCCTCACACATTTTAGAAGAAAAGATAAACTTGTAAGAAACAAACCAGAATCAGATTTTAACTAATTGCTACAAAGTTATTTACTATATAGAAGCCTCTGATTGGAAATTACTAAGTGTTAGTTATATAGTTAATTAGTGTTTAATTAGTTGATTGAAATTAATTTTAATGATTATTTAAAAATGTCAAACACATATGGCCTGCATATAGTTGTCCTGCAAAATGTAACTGACATTCTGAAGGTGATTATTTTTTAAACTCTCTATATTGGGAAAACACTAGGAGTACCTTTCATTAGGGAACACATCAGAAGTTAACAATTTTGAAATATGGTATTTTCACATGCAAACTACCATAGAGAATCTTGCTGAAAGTTGCTAAAAATAACATTAATTCTTTAGCATATATATAGTTAGTGACTATGTTAGATTTTTTTCTTATATTTTTTATGAAATGCAGAACTGTGGTGTTTTGTAAGGAGAAAACACTTTAAAAGCACGTATTTGTGTTTGTGTGGGTGAACAGAAGGAAATAGAAGCAAATTCCCTCCTGACAATAATAATTTATCTCTAAATGAGGAGGATTTGATCCAGAACATTCATCACTGTAATTTCAACCAGAAAAAAATTGCTCAGATATAAACATAGGTTATTTTCTGATTTTGTGGGAATTTTAATTAAGTAGATTTTATTCTACAATGTTGTACAGATTTAATATTTCCATGTATTAAATATTAATATTAATTAATGCTTATTAGTGCAAAATAAAAATACTAATTCGAAATTCTTTTACATAATGATCCATAATAGACATGATTGTCATGTATCTGTTGTCTTTTTCATCATTTTAAATGAATGGGAACTAATTTTGACTTGCAATTTATGTATTTTGGAGTAAAATTGTAACAGCTCTTATGAAGTTTTGTTATCACTGATGACAAGAATTGCACTTGGAAGCAAACATCATATGCTTGACCCACATCTGTGTGGGCATTGCCTGACATTTTATATGTATGTTACTTAAGTCATAATGAATAAAAAAACAAGTGAGCATGTCTTTGGTTTCTGTTTTATTTTTTAGACAAGACATAGGACAACACTGATATAATTTGGGCTTAACTGGCTTCACCTATCTCTACATCAAACTTCTTAGCCTTTTTTTCAAATCTGGAAGGGAAAAAATAATGGCATTGCTATTTATTTCACCTATTTTAAGTGTGTATTCCAATCTATTTTAGGGTAGATTCATTGTGCCTATTTCAAAGTGATCACGGCATCAAACCTGACAGAATTCAAGAAACATTTGGACAATACTCTCAGGCACAAGGTGTGATTTTTGGGGCTGTGCTATGCAGGGTGTGGAGTTGGACTTTGATGATCCTTGCGGGTCCCTTTCAGCCTATGACATTCTATGATCTTTAAAATGTATTTGAGATGCTTATCTTTCAAACAAATGGCTAACAGTAATGTGCCTAATTTGATGTAGGTAAAATTCCTTCATAATATTCAACAGGTCTGGATTTTCAGAGGTAAATTGCAATCACCTTTGGCATATATCTTACATACCAGATATTTTAACAGAGAGGAAGTGAATAGCATATTTACACCCTTCTGCTTTTGGGTTTTTTTATACTTAAACATAAACATAGGAAAACTATTCTCATCAAAAAGTCAATAATTCAGATCACCTGAATTTGCATGAAGAAAAATATCGGGGTTTATTTCCTGGTATTTATAGTAAATGAGCCAAGCTTTACTCTGACTTGTAATAGTCTAAATGCACTATTGACTCAGTGAGTTCATTAATTATAATTAATTATTTTTTCTATTTCCATAGGATAAGTCATATAAAATAGAAAATTAAAGAAAACCTTCTCTCTTATTACCAGTGAATTTTTTCAAGCTAGTCTGTTCCTAATAAGTAGCATAGGCCTTTTTTTTAATCTGAGTAGTCTACATTGGTTCTGAAAATAGAAGTTATTATTATCTCACACCTCAGATTGAAACATTATCACAAACTGGTTTCATACATTAACATTCCTTCTGGCAAGGTAGACTGAAGATTAAAATACTTCTCTGACAAAATTCTTGTGATTTCACGTTATTCAAATCTTATCTGAGATGGAGAACTATAGTGATTTATTGTGGAAAAATTAAGAGGCCTATTACTTGCCATGGAAAGTACAGACATACCGTTAGTTTGACATAAACCACATAAAGATATTAAATGTGACTCTAATTAGTTTTATTCACCACTCGAGTATCTGCAGTTGGATTCCTTTGATGTCATCCTGCTTCTAACATGAGTAATGGGAACGGTTAGTGAACAATATTTCATACTGCCACATTCCAGTAGAAGTGGTTTCTACTTGTATGCTGTGTTCCAGTGGATGCACTTTGATAAAATTGTAAAAAGGAGAAGCTCATAACTATCTCATTTCTTGACACAGAAAATCCTGCAGATTGGTGATACATCAGTATGTACAAAATTATCCTTTGCTAATACAATGAACCTGTTTATTATAACACACTATGCTCACTTAATCACTGTTATACAATAAATCATATTTGTTATGTAATTACATAATGCTATCCAGCAAAAAAAGGCACATTGTATAATTCAAATATGTTTAATTTAACCAGTTAAAATTTCCAAGTTGTTAAAAAAACCCATAAACAAATCAGAAACAGAGAGAAAGGGTCTGCACCTTCCTCTAAAAGTTCTGAGTCCTAAAGTATAAACTATCTGTTGATCTGGGAAAAGTCTACATACTTTCTCCTAAACTAGAACCTTAACTTTGGTAAGCTCTCAAAGATACGTAAAAGCTTGCTGTGGGTTGACCTTGGCTGGTATCTGGCTGGCTGCCAGACACATACCTCCTGCTCTCTCACTTCCTCTCCTAAACAGGACAAGGGAAGAAAATGTAATGGAACAACTCATGACTGAGATAAAGAGATCAATTACTGATCAATTACCAATTACTGTCACAGGCAAAACAGGCTTGGCTTGGGGAAAATTAATTTAATCTTTTGCCAATTTATTGAAAAGTGAGAAACAAAGACAAATGAAAACAATGGTTTTCCTCACAATCCCTCTTTTTCTGAGGTACAATTTCACTCCTCTTTTCCTGACTGCTCTAACTCCTCCACCCCTACCAAACAGAACAGGAGGGTAGAGAGTGAGAAGTTGAGTTCCTGTCTGCCATCCCTCATGCCCACACTTTTTTCTTGCTCCTCACCTTTTTCCCCTCTCTACGGTGGGTTCACTCTATGGGTTGCAGTCCTTCCTGATAAACCTGCTCTGTCTTGGGGTCTTCTCCACGTGCTGCAGTTCTTTCATATTTACCTTCTCTGGTGTGGTCTTTTCCATGGGCTACATGGAAATACCTGCTCCAAGTCCTGGAGCATCTTCTCTCCAACCTCTCTGAGCTTGGTGTTCACTGTACTGTTATTTTCCTTACTGCTGTGCATCTTCTTTTCCTTATTAAATACATTTTCCCCAGATCACCACCAGGCTGAAGGGTTCAGCAGTGTCCTGTGGTGGGCCTGTGGGAGCTGGCAATATCCAACACAGGACAGTCCCTGTATTTTTCTCACAGAGCTCATCCCTCCAGCTCATCAGCTGCCAGCACCTGGTCATGACCACGCCCAAAAAAATATCTTGATAAATATAAAATATCTTTGATTAAAAGAGATTCCTAATTAGTCTGATGTTGAAACTTCTGAATGATGAAGTAAGTAAGTAAATAAAATATGATCATACCCTTTGTCTCTTCTCACAAGGAACATGTTGGTTTCATTTCACATTGTTTAGCACTTTGTGTGTGGCCTGCTGAATGAAAAAGACAATGGAAAGTGCTGTATTACATTTGGTTATGACCAAAATTGGCCATCTTGGTCAACATTCACCAGATATAACAGTGCCTGGGTTAGAGGGAGAGGGCTTAGGGGGAGGTTTTCTAGGATATAATTGCACTAAAATATTGATTAATTCTTCCATAAAATCATAGAATGGTTTGGGTTAGAAGGGACTTTAAAGATCATCAAGTTCCAGCCCTCTTGCCATGTATAGGATCACCTTCCACTAAAGCAGGTTACTCAGAGCCCATCCAGCCTGGCCTTGAACACTTCTAAATATCGGGCATCCACAATTTCTCTGGGCAACCTGTTCCAATGCTTCACCGACCTCACAGCAAAGAACTTCCTCCTAATACATAATCTAAACATACTATCTTTTAGTTTGAATTCACTCCCTCATTACATGATCTTCGAACTCCCTCCCCATCTTCCATGTAGGCTCCATTCAGGTACAGGAAGGTCGCAATTAGGTCACCCTGAAGCTTCTCTTTGCCAGGCTGAACAAATCCAATTCTCTCAGCCTTTCCTCATATGAGAAGTACTCCATCTCTCTAATAATCTTGGTGGCCACATCTTGACCAGCTCCAAACAAGCCCATGTCTTTCCTGTGCTGGGGACCCCAGAGCTGGATGCAGCACTGCAGGTGGGGTCTCACCAGGGCAGAGCAGAGCAGAGCAGAGGGGCAGAATCCCTCCCCTCACCGTGCTGGCCCCGCTGATTTGGATGCAGCCCGGGACACAGTTGGGTCTCTGGGCTCCAAGTGCGCTTTACTAGCTCATGTCCAGACCCTCATGACCAGCACCCTCAAGTCCTTCTTAGCAGGGCTTCTCTCAATCTGTCTGTCCTTCAATTTGTGTTGATAACGAGTGTTGTCCCTACCCAGGAGCAGCACCTTGAACTTGATCTTGTTAACCTGTATGAGATTCCGGTGGGCCCACCTCTTGAGCTTGTCCAGTCCTTCTGGGTGATATCCTGTCCCTCAGGTGTATCAACAGCACCACTCAGCTTGGAGGTATCAGCAATAGAAATATGAGTCATCTAAGTGGTTTTCCAGATGAAAAGGACAGTTTAAATAAGTTAGTATTCGTTATTGCATTTGTAATTTTCAGCACTGAAATGCACTTAGTGTTGTTTTAGTAGCAATCAATAAACATCAAAAGGGAAGAGGAGTTTCAATGGAGAGTAACAGTGATGGAAGCAGGGTTCATTGTTATGGTAATTAGAGAATAGGTTCCTGTTTAGGCTGCAGTTTAGAAAAAAACACAAAAAATATTGAAGAATTCCTCCTAAAGAGACAGCAGGGTAAGGAGAATATTCTGTGTCAAGTTTAAGAGCAATACGAAATTCTTTTGTTATGACCTTAATGCCTTTCTCATTTTTCTTTTTTTTTCCTGGAAGCTGGGAAAGACAGTGCTGAAATGAGTTCTTAATTAAAATGAAGTGAATTGAGGAAACTCTGATGATTCTCTGTTATTTTGAAACTATCTTTTCCTTTGGAAAAGAAAAATGAAGAAATCAAAGGTCTGTTTAGTCAAAGCAATACCAGGATAAATTTTACTTAGCTAATTATTATTTTTATATATTTTTAGACTTGTAATATGATAATACCTAGTGACACATATTTGAGAAAAGCCAAAAAGAAACTGAAATAGATACCAGAATCTTGATACCACAATGTTTTAGCCTGTAAGATAAAAAAAATATTTAGGGATTAACTAGGTAAAGTAAATAAAATGCATAACAAAAAATATTTTGAAAGAGCATTTCTTTGTGTTCAAGTTGATACTCTTATACTTCTTCCCTTTTGTGTGTTAAAGCAAACAACACAAAGACATCAGCCTGGATTAAAGACTATTTTGCCTTAAGAAATGAGGAAATATTAGCTCTGGCATGTGATTTCCACTGAAATAAATTTTGGATCTCTTGCAATAATTTCAGTATGACTAGAAAGAAATGAACTTGTGAAAAGTTAAATGCAGTGATTCGGACAAATATAGTGTCAATGTTAGCTGTCTGTAAAAAGAGATAAAACATTTAAAAACCACAAAAAGATAATTGCATAAAGACATCCCTAGTTATGATTTAATTGGGTAGTCCTGCCAATATTTAATATTCAAAGGAAGAAAAAGAAAATAAATAATAGTTTGGGGTTGAAGAATGAGCCACAGTATGTTAAAATAGAGCAGAGTCAAAAGTAATGGCTGAATTTTGACTGGCATCTATTAGATCTGTATGTCCAATGGAACATTTGTGGGATTTGGGTGTTTTGCTCCCATGTGACTGAAAATTCCAGATATAGTTACTAACAGAGAGAAATGAAAAGCAGAACACACAGGGAGAATTGCACATTGAAGCCAGAAAATAAAAAGAGTAAAATAAAAGCAAATATTTTTGTATGCTGAAACCATAACCATGGAAAGTGAAAGCAATACTTGCTGTTGAGCAGAGGTGTTAGAGGAAAATCAGGAATGCATTTTTTCCAGAGTTCATATGATAGGTAAAGGAGTGAATACCTGCTGGTAACAGTGGTGTAAATTTTATATTGACAATGTAATATTTGGGAATATGTTTGTCAGGGACCCAGACTCATGCCTCATTGAGAAGCTTCTTGCTGTTATATCTCTGAAGAAAAAAAATATAGTTTTCTCAGCAATTAGAAAATGTACCAAGTTGCCCAGAAAAAAGGCTGAAACACAAATGATTTCTTATAAAAGCATTTTTTTGCTGCTTTTCAGAGGATATTGGCTCAGTTTTGTTCATCTAATCCTGAAGGAAGTTATGTCCACTGGAAAAACATAAACTGCATCAGGCTAAAGCACAGAAACACGGAGAATGCTTAATTAATCCATTGGAGAGAAAGTGAGAAGCAGGGACAACTGAGCTCCAGAGGAATTTTCCAAAGAAAAGAAATGTCTTCCCTTGGTGCAGGACTTGTGAAAGAGAACATCTTCAATTTGCTGATGGGAATGAGAGCCTGCTTTGAAAGTTAATTAGCTGTATTACATAGCTGTAGCTGAGCAGACCCTCTCTGGAGCCATGCTTGGGAATAACAGAACTTTCCATTGTAGCCCGTAACTCCGTGGCTGCAGACAGACTCTAGACCAGCAGAGAGACTGCACTGTTACTTCTGTGGTTTACTTGCTGAGTATCCACTTTGTCTGATTTTAGACCCATGCAATAATTTACATAGTTGGTGAAGTGAACACTAGTAAAACACAGTCTAGGATTTCTTTTTATTTGTTTAACAGGTTCCTGCTACTCTCACTTTGCATCTATTTTCGTAATAAGAGGTGACAGTAGAGGCACTTACTTTATTTCCCCCCTTATGATTGCCCACACTAGCTATATTTGCAAGCTGCATGAGTGTTTCCTCATCCCACATTTGCAGAAAGTTTGTAAAAATAACTATTGAATCTCAGTGTTTTCAAGATTGTTTTCACCCATTCTGTCATGAATGTAGGAATATGATTTCAAAGTAGAATAAAGTGGTAACAGAAGGTGAGGCATCAGAACAGAAGAAGGTTGTTGATGGTAAAAGAAGGTGTTCTTTAGTTTCTGTCTTCACCTTGGAGGGAGGTGAGGATAGAAAATCCCCTCAATGCCTCGTTCACTGCTTACACCCTCCTTGAATAAATAAAACTCTTCCACTCTTATTTGAACTGGCTAACATTTCTGAACTGTCCAAAACTAACATAGTCCTAGCAAAATCTTGTGCTTAAGCAAATATGTTCACCTGATGACATTGCAGAAACACAGTCTTAGTTACATCTCTTCTTTTACCAGTCCTCTGAGTGTTTTTCCTTTTTTGTGCCTTTTTTTTTTTTTCTGTTTGTTTGGTTGGTTTTTGTTTGGTTGGTTTTTTTCCCCTGGAGAAATTCCACCTTCAAAATGATGGCATTAGCTATGTGAAATACTAAAGCCAAAACTCATGTTTTTGGTGAGATTCCTAAAAACCCGCTGTATGGTGCTGGAAACTTTAGTGTGGAAAACAACATGTAAAGGACTTCAAATTATGATTTTTGTGACTTCTCCATCAGCAAATATTTTCCTAAAATTTAGCTGGAAATATACAATAAGCTGTTGATAATGAAAATATTTCTTCTCCTGTGAAAATGGATTCTGAGGTTCTACCATGTTGAGGAAGCTGAAATCCAAGTAGGTATGTATATCTGCATATTTTGGAACCATCTGTAATATCAATATAAATTAAATAAAGTGCATTTATGGATATAATTTCATGTTCTTTGGAATTTTAACATCTAGTGCCACAGCTGTTTGGAAAGACACACGAGTAATTAATTTAAAAAATTTGGCATGTAAAAAGAAGTTTCTGTGAAGCTAAATGTGCATTTACTCAGCAGCATTTTAAACTTGGGAAGCGTACAAGACTTTTGTACAGAAGTTTTGTCCCTAGGTATATCGGCTGTGCTTTATAATATACATGTTGTAAGAAAGTTCTGAATAGTCTCTGAAGTCTATTACAATGACTGTTCTAATAATCAGGGGAAGTAAACAGAAGTGTTTTCATGTTTCCCTGCTGCTGGGATGGAAAGAGAAACTGAAATCAGGATGCTACATCAAGAGCCAGAAGCTGTACATTTGTTAAATTTTAAAGGAGTACGTATATTTGAATTTGACTTATTTTGCTACCAATAGTCTCCCACAAAATAATCAGATCAGAAAGAGTAATGAACCACAGGGTTATAGTGAGAGCTGTGCAATGAGATAAACTCCTAATAAGAAGCATAGCTGTCATTGGAGAAAGAATACAGATGCAGACAAACAATAATGACCTGGTATTTTAATAGTTGGCTTGGACTGATGCAGTAAAAGACAGAGATGGTGCTCCCTTGCCTATAATATTGATCTTTTCAATGAGTGTGATGAGTGAAAGCCATAGAGTAAGGTGCTTATTGTGAATTTTTTTGAGATTAACAATCTCTCCCATCAGCAGCAAATCCTATTTCTTAATGATTCATTTGTCCAATGATAGAATATTTGCGCTACACTATTGAGCAGCAATAACCCTCTCAGCTGAAACACTGAATACCTTAGCTGGATCTCTGAGGTATGCACAGATGAATTTCAATCTACTCCCTAAAATATCTGTCTCTGAACATATTTCTGTGCACAAGATCATGTGTTCTGTTGCTACCAGCTCAACATTTCTGGGTTAGCATTTTAGATGCTCTGTTTTATTAGCTGGTCTTCAGTTCAAATAGTCTCCTGGAGTGATCTGAATCTTGCAGGCTTAAATTTTTAAATCATTGAATTAAAACTATCTCAAAATAATAAAGTATATGATCTTTATAACTTGGCACTTAATCAGAGTTAGCCAGAGCCTTTTTTCTTTACTCCTGATACTAGAAAATATACTAAGGTCCCTGAACTCCTATGCAATGAATGATTGAGTACTCACTTCTATGTTCAGTAGTCTGCTGCAATCCACTTGTCAGCAGAGTTTGAGAATTCTTGGCTAAGAAAGGAATAAAAAGAGAAAATACAGTTATGTCATTACAGAAATTAATGGTGAGCTAATGGATTAAAGTAAGAGGACTTTAAAAAGGGTAATTTAATGTGGACATACAGGTGTAACTTTTTTCTCGATATGTTCTTCAGCCATAGACTGATATTAGCTGAGAAGAACCACTGGGAGGGTGCAATAGCATATTCATTTTTTCAGTCTTTTCTAACCTCTGTCAGAAATTAGTTTTAGAGAACTCAAGGGAGGTCATATTCCAGCGGGGGCATCGGCAAGCTTAAAATGAAGCACATTAATTGGTGCTTAGTGATTGAAGAAAATGCTGATTCCTGAAGCCAAGCAGCTTCTTACAGTCTAGATGGAATTGATTTCTGCTGTGCTTATATTCATCATAAACATGAACTGTAGGCTTCTAAGACCCTATTTTTTAAAAAATATATATCAGAGTCATATATCAGAATCATTAGATTCCTCTGGGAGAAGTTTAAAAGTTGGTAAATACAATTCCTCAAGAGAAAAAAAGACAGACAGAAACACAAAACTTCATGAACAGAACTCACATTAAGATTTTGGACATTGGAATTCAGCAAATGCAAGTAGTGAATTAATTGTGATGTGTTGATGTAGTGCCTGTGTTTTTCCTCTTTGTGAGTTTGTAAAGACCTATATTGGAAAACAAACTTAATATCCAGGAAAAGGACGCCCAAATATACAGCAACCCATCAGGGCCTGTTTCTTTCCAGTCAATTTGTCTCTGAGTGAGTTGTCTAAAATGTCTCTGATCACAGGAATGTTTCATAAGAACCCAAAGATGAAGCATATACAACTTCCACGTTTCAGTATTAGTTTTAATGTATAGACAAAAA